>JBBPCS010001804.1:0-14475 GCA_037974645.1 Hollardia meadi
TAATACAACCGGGTGTTTCCTCTGCCTTTATCACAGCACTGAGACCAGAGTTTCTACATCACACTGGAATTCTGACGCCTGCTTTAGCTTTGGACAGTAGCCAGGCTGCTAGCAGTAAAAATGTTGCTAACACTACCATTGACTAAATGCAAGCAGCCAGAAAACAAATCAGGAGCTGCAAGGAAGCCTAAAACAAAAACGACCTTACCTAGTCCAATAGGTAATCCAACAATATCACAGAAAATTAATGTTTTTTAAAAGATATATTCAACTACCCCAGTAACAGAAGCACATTATAGAGCCTTTTTAAAGCTAAACGTGCATATAAAATACTCAAAATCAAGTGCTTTGGTGGAAAAACTGCCTAAATAACAAGCAACACCTTAAGCAATGTTGTTGTTCACAGTGATGGAACTCAGCTAAAGAGTCTGGTCACTTTAAACTGTACATGAGGCACTCCAACATGGTCGGAGAAGAAGGAGTAGATGGTGACTTACGGTCCACAGGGTTGAGTTTGATGCGGTATGACGTGGCCGCCCGGTGAGGAGACCATTTGATGCAGAACTTGTCGTGGTCCACGTTGTAGGTCTCAATATTGGTCACGTTCAGGTACACTGCAGAGGACACAAATTCAAACCAATCAAACACATCGAAAAGAGACGGCGTCGGGGTTCGTACAACCTGAGAAATACAGTGAAAATTCATAATTGTTCAAATGTTGCATTTTATGGTTTGTGTTTTGCTCTCATGTATGTGAACTTTCCATGACACAAGTATTTTTAACACCTGGGCCTTTAAATAGTGAGAAGACTTTTCTTAAAACACCCAAGGTATGTCGGTAAAAAGTCCTCGTTCCCAAGCAGAAGTTCAGAGATCTCCACTGTTGATGCTTCCAGCTTGTCATGTTTCAAAACAAAATAAACCAGAACTGTTTTAAAACAGTGCTTTTAAAAAGCTGAGATAAACTGATTTGAAAATAATACATTTAAAATAAAGCATAAATATATGAAAACTAGCTGTGGGTAACAGTAACTGCACGTACGCGTCGTTCCCGCTCCAGGGAGCGGTTCACTCATGCCGCCGGTGTACTGAGCCACCACTTTAACATCGTAGGTGGTTCCAGGCTGCAGGTTGTGCAGAGTGTAAGAGGTCACGTCGCCCACGAAGAAGTCTACGGGCGGCCCTGTGGTGGAGTCTGGAAGACAACAGCACAGAATTCAAGAGAGGGAGTCACCAGGGTTCAACTTTAAACCAATACAAAACAATCCCAGCTCAAGGGCTTCTTATTGGCTTTTTCCTGAGTATTACATGGCCTTTAATTTCATGCTTTAAGCCAACACGGATGAGAGAAGTTCTGCAGATGAAATCACTGCTGAAGACCATGTCATTCAGCTGAAAGTTCCAGAAGAAGCTAGTTAAGCGGACCTTGAGTTATGGTTCCTGTGTAGAACTACCATTAAGAAGCAGTGTAGACAAAAGACGCTATCTTTAAGTTTGACATTATTGTACTCAAAACTATTTTATTAAAACATATTAAACATTATGTGTCCTGTGTTCCTGTGTACCTCTGTGCTCATGTAAAATACTTTTCATACAGAGGTTGAAAAGCATTATTTTGATGTTTTATTAAATAGTTCCCCGGCTGGTGAAAGGGACTCTTTCTCTCTAATCGTTAGGTTTTCTTCCAAAAAAATATTAAAATAAACCAGTCTGCTCATCAACATGCAGAGCAGCCAAAAGAAGGTTCTGAGCCTTAAATCCTCAATTCAGCTTCAGCCAAATCTACGAAACGTCACCAGACGAGAGCAGCACGACGTCTATACGTTCATCAGCTGCGTATCGTCTCACCTGCAGGAGAGTAGATCAGTCTGTATCCCTGCACCGGAGCTGCCACCGGGTCCCAGGCCACTCGGAACCTGGTGTACCACTCATCTGACACGCGGAGGTTCCTGGGACTCAACAGGCCGACTGCAACAGAGAGAAGACGCGTGTCAACAACAACAACATCAAACAACATGGCCGCAGGTCACTGGACTGGAGACGAGATGAACTTTCTGAATCTTCTGTTGTTTTAGCAGATCTACATCTCAGAAATAAAACTGTAGTCATCTAAAACAAGTAAAACTGACAGTACAACAAGAACAGGCGGGATTTCTATAAAATAAGTGAGAATATCGTGAAAGGTGAAATATTAGTTTTCTTCAAAGATTCAGGCTGCTATGATTTTAAAAAGTTAAAGAAGTTAAGAAAACTGTCAAATAAGGTTTTAACACAGCAACAAGGAGAAAAAACGAGCTGCCGAATGGGACTAAAACTTAAAATTACATTTTACAAATCCTCAAATTTCCTCAAGAAACAATTAACTGATGTCTGTGTTATTTTGTTCAGCTGCCAATAGACGTGTTTTTTTGCTTTCAAGTATCATCATGAAGTAAATGCTGATTGCACAATTAAATGGCTAAAGAATAACCATCAACGTTCAGATTGGTTCCCTATAAACCTTCGCTTTCACTGTGCGATTCTGTCTTTCCCGGGGGGCAGGAAATCTCCCGGGAAAATGAAGTCTGACTGCTGATCCAGTGAGGCTGGAAGCCTGGCAACATTTCAGTCAGGACCACTATAAACTTAGTTTGAGATCAGCTGATTTATCTGAATTGTGAGCCGAGCTTGACTTCCGTGGGCTTCCTGAACACAAACTGCTCTCATGTCTCCATTAGAGCCTGAACGAGTCGTTAGTTGTGACTCTGAGGAAAACTGAAGGCGATCCGGTCGTTTGAAACTTTATGGGAGTGAAATTCGTTTCCACTTTAATATAAGTGACATTTTCTCAGGTTTGCTTTTTTAAATTCAAACATGAAACATCTTCTCAGTAGTGACTCCCCGCCGATTCTTTTTCCTTTCGAGTTTCTAATGTTTGTGTAACTTCTGCTTCTGCTCAGCAGTCCAGTGCTCCCCCGGTTCGGCTCCTGTGACACCCCAGTGGTCCGAACATGTCACATTAACACGCGTTGGCCATTGACTAATGTGTGTCTGCTGTATTTATTTTCCCTCCCCTCTGCGGCGACGGTTACATCAGCAGCAGGCGGCTCAGCGAGAGAGAAAGTTAACTTAATCTTTTCTGACATTTTATTGACAGAAATAAACTCAACTCAACTCTCAAAGGAAAACTATCATTTAGGCATCAAATTCTTGCTGCGTGTAAGTTTTGACAGTTGGCTCCGAAACGTTGATCTTCTCCACAGCAGAGCTAAACACACCACTCCTGCGTTGCACAACCACCTCCTCGTAGCACCACAGCTCCTCTGGGAAGGTTTTACACTGTGCTGAGAGATTCTTGATCTTGTTTGCAACACTGTGATCGTATGGATCAGTGGTGTTGATTTAATTTAAGTTAAACATGTTCAACATGCTCCTGTTGATGTTTTGTGACTTTTTTTTTTGATTCCTCCACAGTCTTGGTAAAGTCTTGACTTGGTAAAACTGCAGATTTTTCTGTTGTCACTAACATTTATATTGATACTAATTGTCTGATTTCTTGCATCATTATGTTGCTGTTAAAGCTGAAATCTGTAACTTTGGCCACATTATCACCTTCTCCAGCAGTGAAGCTCAATAAAGATCAAAGATTCTTGTGCAGTAGAAGATTGTGAGAAACCTGCTCTTTATTTAAATCACTTTAAGTCTATTTTCTTCACTTTTACACACTTAACATGTGACCCAGAGAGCTAATCACCATTTCTCAACAGCAGAGAGTGCAGAGCTTCTCCTGCTGCTTAAAACCCTGAATCTGTGTTAATCTGTCTCACCTGTGCGTCCGTTCCCATTGAGGGACCCCCCGGGACCCTCGGCGTAGATGGCCTCTACAGTGATGTTGTACGGCGTGTCGGGGAGCAGATTCTGCAGCATGGCGTTGTTTCTGTTCCCTGGAACCACAGTCTGAGGATCAGAACAGAGTCAGAGGCTGTCAGAGGACACAGCAGGTGTTTGTTTGGTCTGTTTGGGTCATGTGATCGGTAGGCGAGGCTGCTCATTTAGACTGACTGGGAGCACCTGGGCCCAATGCTCCCAGTCAAAATAAAAGCCCTCTTAGAGAGACTCTACATGTGTTGTGTTTGGTGTCTTTTCCCAGCAACATTCACACACATCCACGTCACGTCTCTAGCATTTTGTTTCTGGACATAAATCAGTTAATTTAAGCACTTTTTCTCTTGCTCATAACCATCAACTGTAAAGATGGACAACATGAGAGCTCCACAACGTGAAGCCAAAACATCTGGATGGCCCCCTGGTGGCTGGCTGCAATATAGCTCATAAACTCCTCCCCCTCCATGTTAGCAGATGGGACATGGGCCAAACTAAAAACTCAAAGTACACTGTACAAAGTACAATGGTCATGATAAATCGGGCTTTGAGCGCAAAAAACAGGTTGTATCAAATTTTTGACACAATTTTCAGGACTGAAATGCACAAATGAGTACAAACGATCGACACTGTGCAAGTTTTTGGTTTTGATCCAACACACATGTCCTCAAGGCTCTCTGGAGTGCAAGAACTTTGTACCTTTTGTTACCTTGCTCAACACATTTCAATATTTAAAGATGACAATACATTTTATAATATAGATGAATTGAAAAAATAAGCTTAACAATAAAACTCCTTTAAAAAATCGTCTGAGGTTCTAAGTGTTCATTACGAGGTCGAAGACTTTTTTTGGTGACAAATAAACTTCGGTGTGAATTAATTAGTTGTTGTTAGTTTTTACCCCATTCAGTTAGACAAAAAGTAAAAGCCCCAAAACATCCTTTTATCAATAAGTTAAAGTATAAACGGTTTTCAGACTAATCTGTCTACACTGGTGGGGAGAAAGTCTGAACATCCGAGTCATTATCGCGGCATGTATAGAAAATATGAAAAATTTAGCTTTAGCTTTTTTGTTTGTTGTGTGTTTTGTCTCTTTTTTTGGAGGTGAAGAAAGTCTGTAACCGTAAATGTAGAAAAACATACAAAACGAGCAAATACACCTAATGAATAGTAAAAAGGCAACCAGATGAACCGATCTGAAAGATCTACGAAGCTTCACATCTGTGCTGGATTATTTTCACAATATTATCGTATGTGTATAATTAACACAATATCAATATTTCACTTTTTTAATATCAGGGTTATCGTCAATACTGGTGTATCGTGAAATCCCTCGTTTGTGTGAAGAAATGTTGAATTAGGTGAATGACCGCACTTTTCTTCTTCAGTGAACTCTAATAAACAGGAAGCAGAAAGTTCGGAGCTTCTATGGGATCTTCTCTATTCGCCACAGATGCTAAATTGTAATAACTGAATGCATTTTTAAACGTTTCCCCCGTCGGTCAGAGTCCGGAGAAATCCTTTCATCACCGCTGACTCACAGAACAGATGCTTCGCTAACATGAAGAGTGGGAGCACAGCTGGGCCGACTGCGCCCTCCATCCCCGGTCCAACTCATTACTTAGGACTATTAATAATGTCGTTATGGCCCGAATCGTAGTGTTTGTTTAACAGGGCCTGTAATTACTCTCACTAATCAGCGATTTATAACCTGAACGAGCCAAGGGAATCCTGAGATGTGACTTCATCGCATAGTTCGCAGGGAACATCACGGCGAATGGTGAACAGCGAGTTTATCCGAAAGACTTATCCAAAACAAAAAACGTCATTAGCTGAAATGAATCTCTCATCGTTGCTCAAACTAAGAGGGTCGAGTGGATGAGTCTGAGATTCTTTATCAAACTATCTGCTTCAAAGGTTTTCTCTTAGAGAAATGTTTAAAATAAACTTTAAATGTTTTCTGTGTTTAATGTTTGCTCTCGATTTCTTTAAAGGCGTAGACCAGCTTTCTGTGACAGTCAAATTCTTTGTCCTTTCAGGCCGGGCTCGGACTGAAGTCTGGTACGATAAAATCATCAGGAGGCAAAAACATGTCACTTTACTAACCAGCAGAAAAGGACATTGAACTAGTTTAAACTTTAACATACGTACATTGAAAACCTGTTTTAATGATTGATAGTTATGTCTTTATTTGCAAACCACAGCAGCAGCAGACTCCTCATTTTGTGCGTTGATGGTGCATGTTGGTGCAAGTGAGACATTTTTTTGCAGTGTACTTACAAACTCAGTGATGGGGTCTCCGGTCATGGGGGCATAGGCGATCCTGTACTGCCTCACAGGACCCTCTGCGTGGTCCCAGCCAATGGTGAGGGTGTTGGTGGAGGCATCGAACACGCGCATGTTTCTGGGACCAGTGCGCGGCACTGCGGCAGAAACACATCGGATTGACTCGCTCAACAACACACTTGTACATCACTGTGAGTTTCTCCGCACACTCGTTCATTACAAGTCATTTAATCGGGTTTAAATATGACGTTACATGAAGACACATCCATACATCGGGTTAGCACCATTTGTTTTCCAGTCTTTTAACGGATGTTGATGATTTAAGAGATGAAATAAAGACTGAAAACTCTCTGTTCAATTTGATCAATTATCGTTGCAACGTACAGTACATCAAGAAAAAGCCTCTTTAGGTCAAATAAACTCTAAATGAATCTTGAATTATAACCAATGAGGCAGTGCAGACGAGGAGATAATGGCCTTCACCAAATTAATGGCACATACTGTGGAAGACATACAAGACTGTTTAAAGGTTTATCTTTAATTTTTCTAATTTTCGTCAAAATGAAGAGAAAGAATCCTCTACTCATTTTCAAACACTAAATCTAAGCTGCTGAAATTATTTTTATTTTTTTTTATCAATCAGACAGATGTAGTCATAAGCTAGCTGGCTAATGCTAATGTAACTCTTGTAGCTCTGGTTGCATGTGTGGTAAGTGAGTTTATCTGCCTTATATTAAAACAGTCAGGTTTCAGTTTTAAGGTAAACAAGTAAACAAGACTAACCAGCATATTATCATCATCTGTTTTCAGACAGTTGGGCTGCAGCAGTGCTAATGCTAACCAAAGCTAAGCTATCGAAACCGATGGGCGACGTCACGTTTATAGTTTTGACTACTTGACTCAATGTAAGGAATTCAGGGTAAACGCATTATTATCTTTAAACGATCAATAACAATAAAAGTTACCTCAACTCCAGATTTATGAGTACATAAGTTGCCAGTTACAGGAAAGAGCAATGACATATAAAAAGAACTAACCCATACAGCACTTCATTTGGCAAATTATTAACTACAAAAAACACTATTTTGCAGTTTTGGAAAGCAGGCTTCTCTGTTCTTGTTTGTTCATCGTAATAGATGTTTGTGTTGTGATGCACACCAAATGTAAATCAGTTTTAAAGTAAAAGTGGATCATTAAGTGCCTCTCATGATAAGATGTCAGCATTTATTTACAGAATCCAGTCAGCAACACTGTTAATCTGATGATCCTTCTTGTAGCCAGCAAGCTCTTACGCATCCATGCATATGACTCAATGCAGACGTAAACAGTTGTCAGCATGAGTTAGTCATTTGATTGTATACACTGTATGTATACAGTGTCAGCATGTCAGATTGTTGTTGTGCTTACGTGTTTTGCCGTTGCTGTTGACCGGCGATCCTTCTCCGTCGGCGTACAGAGCCGAGACATTGATGGAATAGGGAGTATCCGGGATCAGGTTGTCCAGGAACGCATTGTGAATATTTCCTGGAACCAGAACCTTTTTGGAAAAGAAGCCCAAGGGTTAAAAAAAATATATACACATCCTCATCATCACGAGGCTTAGCCTATTTAAATGAGCCTCTTCAGGCATTACATAAAGATCTGGCAGTGAAAATGTACATAATGACCTCACTGCTCATCCCGAACATGCTGTTATCTCTCCGAGCATTCTGCTGCCAGAATTTTTCCTGAAACACTAACAAAGTCCTGTGAGGTTGGACAGCAACCAAATCATTCGTTCAGTAAGTGGACTGACAGATAAACAGTTTCTGCTGGAAAGCGGCTGAGAGTGCGGGGCCTGGTTCTGACTCAGAGCAGGTTCAGACAACAACAAGGACGACTCCAGACCGTCTCTTGTCACTGGGATTATCTATCCTCTGCCAGTTTTTGTTGGCCGTTACATCATGGGAAATATCTTCTTCCGGTTGCACTTGAGTCATCTAGAGCTTTAGCTTTCATTTAAGTAAATATCTCAAAGGGTTTTGGGCCCAAAACTTCTGGCACATGAGACCAGGAAACAGGTTCCTCAGTGATGATGTGGTCCCACAACTGGAAGCACATACACAGCTTCTGGCCTGGGGTCAGATCTAAATCTAAGCTAATGGATTGGCCATTGTCCTCTTGAAACACAGGGAATTATGTCAGACTGGAGGTGCAGTCATACAGTAATTTCCTGAAGGCAGAGCTGCTTTCGGGGGTTAAGATGTAATTCCCTGGTTGAGGTACAGAGTCAAAGAATCCCAGTTCTTCTGGCTAACTAATGAGCTTCAAAGAGGCATTGTGTTCACCGTCTTAAACAGTAAACTTGACTGGTCTACTGACAGGGTGCTCACCACTTTAACAGTACAAACATTCTAAATGCTCTAAGTTGAGCTGAGATGTGGAGCCCATGAAAAATACAAGCTAAAGGATGAGGATGCTTGTATTATGAAGCCTAGTGCTTTGCTGGTACCAAAAAATGTTATCAGACAAGTCCCAAGTCCCAAATTAAGAGCCATGTCAAAACCAACAAGTGCCAAGTCAAGACCTTCAAGTCAAGACCAAAAACCTTCAAGTTAAGAACCAAGTCAAGACCTACGAGCCTCACATCACCAAAACTTCCAAGTTAACGACCAAGTAATGACCAACATGTGCCAAGTAAAGAACAAAGAAACAAACAAACAACAAACAAAGGAAAGAACAAAAATGATCAAGTCAAGACCGAAAAGCCTCAAGTCAATACCAAAAGTCTGAAGCCAAGACCTACAAGACTCACATCAGGACAAAAACGGTCCAAGTCAAGGCCCAAAAGTGCCAAGTCAAGAACAAAGGAAAGAACAAAAGTTCTCAAGTCAACACCAAAAATTCTTGAGTCATAAACAAAGTCAAGACCTACAAACACCAAGTCAAGGACCAAATCAAGACCAACATGTCTAAAGCCAAAACTTACAAGTTCTACGTCAAGATCAAAAAGTCCCGAGTTAAGGACCAAAGTCAAAACAAAAAAGTCTCAAGTGAAGAATTAAGTCAGGACCAAAAAGTGTAAAGTCAGGACCAACAAATCATAAGTGAAGGGCCGAGTAAAAACCTAAAAGCTCTAAAGTCCTTTGTGTTAAACAATGAATGTTCCGTTCACCAAATCAAATGCAGAGTTTTTACATCGTAATGTGATAATCAGAGGTATCACCAATCGTAGGCGTGCTGGTCTACGATGAAATGTCTGGGAAATGAAGAGATGATTTGCTGCACAAGATATCGAGTTATTCCAAATCAAAAGGCTGAAGTCTGGTTGAAGCCATGAGACATTGGTCTTGAAGTCAAAGGTGAGCTTCAAGTGTTTTTTCGTTTAAAGTCAAATGTCATCAGATTCATAAGTCAGATTCAGTCATGTGACTTGAGTGAAAATTGAATATCTTTGGGTTTTGGACTGTTGAACTTTCTTACTATTTTTGGACTTAATAATCGATTAATAGGGAGAAATATAAAGAATAGTCAACAGATTATTGGAAATTATACTTTGTCTCAGCCCTATGTGTCATGATATCTTCTTTATCTTAAAAACAGCAAGACACAAAGTGGGATGAGATAATTCCCCTTTTATCCAATATAATTTCACTTATCTCCAACAAGAATTGACCTGCAGCCAAGTAATCATCTGATCTCACAAGCAGATTTTTAGAACTGTTTAAAAGTAAAACAACATGCCAGAGTTTATTTTTTGTCTTTAAATTTGTAGCTTTAATCCCTCTGCTTTGTGAGTAAAGACGGTGATCTCAGGACAAACCACTTCTTCCAACCCTTCAGGCAAATTCTGCCACTAATAACAGTTTGTGTTTTAACAGCCTGGAGAGCTTAACTCACCGACTCAGGGCGTCTGGCTCCGGTCAGGGAGGAATAAGCCACCCGGTACTGCTGAACCTGGCCTGAGGCGGGCTCCCAGCGCACGTTCAGGCTGTTGGGGGTGGGGTTGTACACCTGGATGTTCCTGGGTGGCGTGCGTGGGACTGCGGGGGTCACAGAGGTTAAGAGAAAGTGAAGTGAGGAAGAGGTGGGAGTGCTGACTTTCTTCACTTGCATGACGACTAATGCTGATGGATTTGTTACATTCCTGAAACTGTTGGTAAAGATGAAGCGAATGTCAAGCCAAGCATCAGACTCTCAGTTAAGGTTCTGCATTTTTAAAATCAAATTCTTTAAAATTTAGAGAAAAGGTCAGAACCTTGGTGAGCTTTTTTAGTTCAGTTTTTTATTTAAAAAAAAAAGAAATGAATAACTCTCTGCAGTGTTCTGTTAAAGTTTAGAGTGAAAACAAGCTGATTTTTGTTGGAATAACTTCTCCAATCTCTGGCTTCTGTCAACATTTGATGGAAGAATAGATTGTCTTTGCACACTACGTCACTCTCGAGGTTGAGCTCAAATGCTGAGTGCAGCAAAAGTCTCCTGCAGGAAATTCACGACAGTGTCTATGTGGAGAATGTGTAGAGAGAAGTAGCACAGTTTGGGGTTTATGCAAAAGCCCTTAACTTCCCTTTTAAACCAAACCAGATGTGCATATCCCCCTGGTATTTGGAGCTTTACCCAATAAAAAATAAAATAGATGCAGTAGGTAGACAAAGTCTCCTCCTCAATAAGAAAAAAAACACCAGAGCGAAACCTTCCCCCCAAATGCTGTATAACCTCATTAAAAAAATAATCATTTAAAACCCTTAAACAGCCCTTCAGGATGTTTTACTTCTATCATCCAAAGACAGAATTAACTTCTATCCTTCAGAGAGTTTATGTAATCTTGATCTAATTCTGTGTTATTAATCTTTTCATAACAGTAAACGGCATTCTTCAGTTTTTCTTTTTCCAAACAAAATGTGACAAATTCCTCCTGGGACAGAAACAGTAAAACTGGACTGACTTACTGGTAATAAAAGATCATTAATCTCACACACAGTATCATTTTCATCCATAGACTGACTCACAGAGAGGACCAGTATGTCACCGCTGGAAGAGGTCGGCTTACTGGTTCACTTTTCACTGCAGCCAATATATGTGACCCTTAACATGTTCTCAATGTCATTCTGCAAAGTCTTCTCCAGTACAACTTGCCTTATTCACCAAATGTTTGAGTTGTAGACAAAGAGGCCAGAAACAGACTGACAAAGGGAAGATAGGCGAAAACCTTTGGTGAATAAAGCTCGATGTATTGGAGACGAGTTTTGTGATGTCATTTAGTTTAGATGAAATATTTCACCTTAACTCTGAGGCCAACCTGAGTTTTCCCGATAGCTAACCCTAACCTCACCCAAGCCCTGACTCGCCCCCTCTCACTCTAAACTCTTCAGTTACATCCAGTGGTTTCAAATTTCCACATAATCGTGGTTTTATTTTCAGCCATCAATCACTGTGAAAGAACTCTTCAGCTTCTACACCTTTTAACCCAACCACAACCACAGAAACTAAAACTATTTAAAGGTCACACAGAGTTTGACAAATTTTGAGTAATAAATCCAAATGTCATAAAAAATAATATGGCTTGCTGTGCAGTTCATTGTACTAACAAACTATTGAATAAAGTCTGTGCTCCACTACTTTGACCATTAGATTAGCCAGGAGTCAGGCAGTCAGGCACTACCAAGATGGTGATGGCCAGAGCTACACTAAGCATCACAACGACTCTTCAGAAACGTCACAGAGACTACGTCCATGATTGATACAGTCTATAGTTTTGACGACCACATTTGAAGGTTTAACAGACACCAAAATTCTGTACACAGGGCTGGGTATCGGCACTCTATACGTTTAAGCTTGATCCTTTTTGTATCCAGATCTAAAAAAAAAAAAAGACTATTTGTATGGTTTTGTTTGCAGCCAATCATTGCTAGTGTTCTTTGATTGACTAACCCTAACCCTTAACTAGAATTACCGCCTCCGTGCACCAGTTAATTCGCAGTTTTTGCATCCATGTCTGTCCAGACTCGTATAATATATGTAGTGACTGATGGAGAGCTTGGTCACATGGTGCAACGACAATCACTTGAAGATCAATATCAACAAACTCAAAGAGCTTGTGGTGGACTACAATGCTTCAAATATGGATGTTGGTGAAAGTCCAAGTTTTCCTGAGATATCGGCAGAGCGGAGGCACGAAAACTAGGAAGGAGTAGTGGTGGCATTTTAGGTAACTGAATGCTTCCATTCACATGATGGGTATTGAATAAAGTATTCTATTGTTATTAGCATCACTTTAAGGGTAAATGGCATTATAATTTTTTAAACAATCCCCAGCCCTAACTGCAGTAATTTTATTTAGGTTTATGGCAACAATGATGTTACCCTACATTATAATTATTATTATTACCACAGTGTGTTGTCAGATGTGGCCAAATACTGACTGATGCATTATGTAGAGTATTTATAATGCTTCAAAACCAACCAAAGGAGACTTTTAGCTGGACATAAACTGACTAACAAATTGTATCAAATGACATCTGGATGATTCGTCAAGGAAGCCTCCAAACTATCCTGACAAGAAATCAAATGTTCAGGCCTATGTTTACCCACTGGAGTGGTGGTGTGCCTCGCTCCCAATTAAAAAACCCCAGCATGCATTTCTGCTGAGTGAGCATGGCATGCCGCCTGGGCAGGAACAAACTCAAAGGACACAGCGGGATGTCAAACCACGGAGCAAGCAACTGTTCTCAGAACTGAGAATTTCTCAATCCATACTCTTCAGGCATCAATAGGAGTTTTAAAAAAATGCAACATCATCTTGGTTTTATTTTCTGCCATTAATCACTTTGAAAGAACTCCTCAGTGTCTCTTTTGTTCCATCGACTCATCCTGAAGGGAGTTTTAAGGCTTTTGGCAAATTCTACTGTTTTCCATTGGAGTTTATGGCTCACGTGGGAGACACTGTTTGTCTATAAAGGTGTTTCTGATGTTTTTCTCATATTATATTCATGGACTGGACATTTACTTATTTACAACAGCAGATGTTTTCTTTGAATGGAGTGAGCACCTCCATTACTGCAGGAGCCTGTTGCGTGTCCTGTGGTAAGTCTCTGTACGTGCGTGGAGAGAATCAATGCCACAATGATCTGGAAATTTTAAGTTGTAATATACATACGCATATTATACAGCGGGAGGCCTTTGATATAAGATAAATTGTTGACCTTTCACGGCTACTAAAAGGGAAATGAAATATCTGTCTACAGATCAGCTCCATGTTTAGATAAAGTCGCTTAGAAACATTTCACACAAACGTACCGTTAGCTAGCTACTAGCTGTCGCACACAACAGTATATTTGGGAAGTTAGCTCGCTATTTTGAAGGAATAATGATCAAATTATACAGTTTACAGAGCAAATTGTGCTTTGTGCATAATAAGTGTGCAGAATTTCAAGTGACTACCAATGATTTATTGTTTGTAGCCTTAATGTTGCCCGGCTAGCATGTTTCTAGCACGTTGCATCTTCTGCAGTGAATCAGTTAAGTCCTATTTAAATTGCATGAGTTTCTAACAACTTATAATATTTTCCTGATTAATGACAACAAAGCAAATGTATGCAGCCAAGAACAGGTGCCACTGAGTTTCTTGACAGACAGGATGTGGCGTTAGCTGCAGTTGAAAACATCCTCAGACAAATTAAACAACGGTTGGATTTATGTTTAAATTTTATGAGAGAAAAAATAAAAGATGTTGGAGAAATATCCCCCACAGGACTGGACTTATTAACATTTTTTTTTTATTTTCAAAAAGTTGTTTCCTGAAAACAGATGTTGGTTGTCGGTTTTATAAGCTTGTTATTTTGAGAAACTGTTAGCATTAATGAAACCAGGATAACGAGTTTCTTCATGTCAGTCTGAAGTGTGTCTGCTAGTTTAACTTTAACCAGAAGTTTCAGGATGTTTGTGCCATGCTTTTTTAAAAATAATAATAAAAGGGGCCCCAGATCGTTTTTAATCCTCAGTTATGCTTCTGTATGAACTGGGATGTTCAGCTGCAGTGTGAACGTTGTTCCTCAGATGTGAGCTGAGGTCTGATCGGACTCACGTGTCTTTTCGTTGTCGGACTGGCGCAGACCTTCTCCCTCTGGGTAAACTGGAACCACAGTCACGGTGTAGGGAGTGTCTGACAGCAGGTTCCTCAGTATGGTGTTGGTGGTGCCGCCCGACACCTGCTCCTGCTCGCACACAGACACACACACCAGGATTATTACACGATTATTACGTTTCGCCCCCCGGTGGCTGGCTGCAGTATAGCTCATAAACTCCTCCCCCTCCATGTTAGCAGATGGGACATGGGCCAAACTAAAAACT
>JBBPCS010001805.1:0-14474 GCA_037974645.1 Hollardia meadi
GTCGATGGTATCGAATGCAGCGCTAAGGTCTAACAGGACAAGTACAGAGATAAGTCCCTCGTCTGATGCCATTAAAACACATACTTCTACTGTTAACGTCATGATCGTTGAGATGGAGGATAAAATAATTGTCGCCTTATGTATTGTTATAAAACGCTGAGCTGTTTTTGTGCCAAACTCATGGATCTGTTGCCTGGAGTCCTCAAACAACATTACATTTTTAGACACAGTGTTGTTTAAAGTGTGAATGCCTGGTAAGGAGAATAATACGAGCCACTGGCAGAGAAAATGCATTAACTTGTTCCACCTTCAGTTTGAGATACAAGCTTAAGCTGTGCTGGTGTTGCACTTTCTTTTTTCTCTTCATAGAATAATATATTCACAAAATCCAGCCCAGTAGTATATCATCTGAAAAACAGTTTTGCAGCGTCTACCTACTTTATTTAAAGTGCCTTGCATTTCTACCTAAACTACTTCAGGATGTGGGCTTCCAGCACGGCAAGTTGGTGTTTACTGGCTGGGCCCGAGGTGACATCATCGAGAACATGCTGAAGGACCACCGCTCAGCAGACTACAACGACAGCAAGAGAACTGACGTGAGACTTGCACACACACACACACACTGTAAATAATATGTAATATGGTTGATGTATAACTACGTATACGTATGTTCACCATCAACTTATTGTTCTAATTATTATTGCATCTGCATATAATAATTTCTTGTCTTGTAGTCCTGCACGTGTCCAGGAGCTGACTTCACTGACCTTGCAGAGATTGTATCCAGGATAGAGCCAGTCCAAACCTATGTAGCTGCAGAAGGTGAAGGATCACCCGTCAGTCTATTATGATATAGAAACAATTCCTTTTATATAATGGTCGAAATATTTTTTACACAGCTTGCACGCATCATGTTAAAAGTCCTTGTTGCAGCAGTCTCCTCCTAGATGTACAGTTCCCCTTCAAGATCATGTCGGATTTAATGAGTGCAATAAATAAAGGGTCATAGCTTTCACCTGACGTGCTTTATTGAAAAACTGTAGGAGATGTCATTGATATTTTATGGGTGCTATCTAAACCTGGGGGTCACTCGCACAATAAATTCTCTCAGTAATATAGCCTCCAAATCTTTGCATTCAGCAGAGGAGTCGGACTGTCTGACGGAGTACGAGGAAGACGGGATGGACACGGTGAGAGAGGAGGAGGGGGAAGAGGAGGAGGAGGAGGCAGAGGACCCAGAAGACCATTCCCCTGGAGAGTGGGGCCAGAACGGAGTCTTTCAGACTGTAAGCACATACAATAACAGAAAACATGACATTATTGTTTTACATATGTTTTGTTTTAAATTAGTGTTTAATGTGGGAGGTCCTTGAGAGGAGGCCCATTACACAGCTGCAGGAATGCTGCTCGGTGCTCTCATTGCAGTTCATTATAAATCCATTGGTGGGCGATATTGGCCTCTGATTGGTCAACTGACTCAAACAAAGGAATAATGGGATTGTCAGTGTACGGCTTACAATCATGCTAACAACAACAAGAATAACTTTTAAACAAGGATAATGGTTAAATGATTGCATGACATTCAGCATTGGATTTAACATGATTATTTATTTTACGATGTATTAAAAAGACAGTTCAAAGCTGGATTACTAAGCTTCTGAAAGGGATACAACCGCCCCGTCCACCCTAACTACTATATGCCTGATCTATTTACCTGCCTCTTCTGCGTACAGCCACGCTCTAGCAGAAACACTATCTGTTAAATGTCTAGTGTGCAGTGGTGACATTTTGGCACATGAGGGCAACACTAAGCCATCTTTAGATTTTTTTTTAGATTTTTAGCTCTACATGACAGGTGAAAACGATGACTTTCTTCTACTCTGCAGGATGAGGAAAAAACTGTGAGACAACGCAGGAAACTTGCCAGTGATTCCAACACCTCCGAAGTCTCCGACTCCTGACAGAGGGCCACAGAGGAGTAGAGGGAGTTAAAACATAAACTGTCGAGGCTAGAGACTTGAACGCCACATCCAGCTCCTGCAGCTTCTGAAACTCTGAAATACTGTTTTTGTTTTGTTTTTCTGGATGAAATCACGGTTCATAAATTGCCGAACCTTCTTTGCATCAAGTGGCTTCCTCCTCGCTCTCTCTCTGGCTTCATCCGTTCACATTCTGACCCCAATGTCAAGAACGTACATGTGCAGTCGCAAATAGGAACGGTCTCTGAAGATCTACCCCACCCAGCTGTTTCTCTCGTCACTTTCACACCAAACGGACACATTGCCTGATTCCCTGCCTGCCAACTCCCAAACTTGCCAAAACTGGGACTTCCCCCAACACAACAAAACAGGGACACTTCAAACTTCCATTTAATTCTCCCGTTTCTCAGTTTCAGACGAACCCCACCTACATTACCCGTCTGTGTCTTGTCTATCTCTAATGTCGGTACATCTTCATTGCACTCCGATATTGACGTTCAGACATATTTCATGGTCCATTAACTTGTTGTGTGCCCTTGTTCGGATGAGTGTGTATATGCTGCCTGTGTTAGGATGACTGCCTGAGTTGTGGATGTGCAAGGTTGCGATTTGTTCACATCCGGAGACGTAAAGGAAAAGTAAGAAATACTTACAATAGAGGTGTAGCTATAGATGTGAAAAAGGGAGTGAGATTGTGGAAGCTTTATGATGTATAGATGGTCATGTAGACACCAAAGTAGATTTTTATTTTGAATGAATAGAATTAGGAACAGTGTTAGGAAGGAGAATGGATTAAACTTAGGAGTCATTTCAAGAAAAGGCTGTAAAAAAGTTTTAAAATGTGGATTTAAGAAAATAACGTAAGGTGTGTGCTGACAAAAAAGCAAGATGGACCAGTAAGCAGTAAGTATTATTTTAATTTATTTCAAATTTACCCACAATGTCATGAACATTTGGGATGAATGAGATGATTTCAGTGAGTGGATGATATTATGTCTGCGTGTTTGAAAGTTTGTGTTTTAGCCCTTTTTTTAGATAGGGAAGATAAAGACGATGCCTTTTCAACCAGTGTTCGATCCACTCGTAGTGAACTGTGATTGTGGAGATGAGAGCGATCATTTGACTGACACTACACAACAAACCAGTGTGAGCCTGCCTCCGCTTGCACAAGGTCACAGTGCTCAAGGTTCCTGCGTATAGTGGACAATAAAGTGCGTCTGAAACTGTACAGTAATGAAAACAAGCCCCCAGATTATTGCAGATTATTGTCACAGACTTAGTCTTTTTGAATTGGACAGTATGCAGAAATCCTGAGTACTCCGTAATTTAAAATGGGCAGAAATTCGCCTCATGTAACTATTAATTAATTAAGTGATTAATATGGACCTCTTGTAGAATTGTAACAAGATTATAATATACACATTGTTGATATTTATATATGTACACTATATGAGGTGGAAATTTGTAAGTTGAAGCTTTGCTGCAAAACAAGGGGACCTACACCTAAACAAAAAAAAAAAGAAGTTTTATTTACTTAACATCCATTATGTTTTATTTATACCTGTTAACTACTGGCTTTTTAATAAAAAAACATTTTTTTGGCAATTCTTAAATTTGGGGTTGGGGGTTGTCTTATTTTAATTAACTTGGCTTTAGCCGTTATTGCACTGAAATATTATATATTTCCTTGCTCAGATGTTTTGTTTAATAATTACCATCCACCTTGATGCCAAGAGAAACTAAAGAATAAAAACAGAGATGATAATTTAATATGCATATTGGAAAATAAATTATAATATGCATCATGTCATGTGGCATTCAAGTTTTTTTTCTTCTTTCTTTTACCTTTTATTGCACAATATGAGGTCCAACATTTTAAATGGACCAAAACCTGGGTATGTCACAAAGATGGGAAGCTGAACACAACCCTAAAAATTTGTTTGTTAATGCTAAATAAATACCAAAAACAAAGCTGTTTTATAACAAAAACACAACCACAGGTCAATTTCTCACTTTCACACACACAAAAAAAAGTTCATTTACTGAACATCAGCTAACATTTTACACAATGACATTTTAAATTTCATGTTATTTTATTTGAAAAATTCTGAACAAAAAATTTGAAGTTATAGTTTAATGAGCAGCTCGTCCAACATTTGAACAATTCACAAAGGTGTCCGTGTGTGTGTGTCTCCAATCCTCCAGTTCCATCCATCCATTATCTATCACCGCTTATCCTATGCAGGGTCGCGGGAGCCTATACCAGCTGTCATTGGGCGAGAGGCCAGACAGGTCACCAGTTCATCACAGGGCTGACATATAGAGGCAAACAACCACAAACTCACTTTCACATCTACAGGCAATTTAGAGTCACCAATTAACCTAACCTGAATGTCTTGGCCGGAGTACCCGGAGGGAACCCACGCAGACAAGGGGAGAACATGCAAACTCCACACAGAAAGGCCCTGGCTGGCTGGGAATCAAACCCTGGTCCTTCTTGCTGTGAGGCAACAGTGCTAACCACTGCACCAAATGATATAAATGGTGTCTTCTTTCTGGTTAGCCAGTCACCATAAATCACCTGGGTTGTGTTCAGAGATGGTGTGTAAAGTCTGCTCAGGTTAAGTAAATCTACAAACGTGTCCCAGCAGTCTTTGGGCACATTCATCACATTAATTAATTGTCTCTCCTACTTCTGGCGTTTCTGTATTTGGTTGTGTTTTCTGTATTTACAGCATGTTTCTGAATTATGCACTTGTTGTCAAATTGTTTTGAAAAAAAAATTATCCCACAGGATCACTGGCGATCCTAGCCGATATGTCAGGACAGGAGCTAAATAACATTCCGTAGTTGGACTAAATTTTGACAAGGGAAAATTGGCATGGACATTTTCAAATAGGTCTCTTTCGAATAAAGCTATCTGAATGACATTATGTTCTATGGCCACCCATGAGTCTCACCTTTACAGACATGCCCACTTTGGGGTTCTGGGGTCCCTAAAAACTCTTGGAATTGCATAGATTGGGTATAAATGGAGAGACTTGGTTTCAAAGAGCCCATTTGTATTTATGTATGATTATGTTTGTCCATGGCAGCCATTTCATTGTAGTAAGTTGTAGTTTTTTTGACATCACTGTTTGGAATGAACAATTGTGACCTCTAGGGTCACATAACACTTTACAAACACAAAATGGAGAACTAGGGCATTCAGAGGATGTATGACTTTTTAGGTATATTCACAATAGTCTGTGAGCAATTTCCAGAACAGAAGTGCTCGCTATCCAATCAGAAAAATGCAATTCTCACAGAAATCTCCAAAAGATTTTTACACCAAATTATGCCATTGTTTATTCTTTTGTGTCCCTCAAGATCTCGGTGTCATAATGTTTTATTTTGGGGGTATTTTTGGCCATTTTTATTAATTCTCCAGTTGTCAAATGGTCCATATCTCCATTCAAGATGTTGACTAACATGCCCATCCCCGAGGAGGAAGAGGAGCCCATGTATACTTGAGCCATCGAGTTAGCTTCAGAGGGAACTTAAATGAAGTGAAGGAGGTATCTAGTGTTTAGCCTGCAAGAGAATTTGCTCCAGTCAATCTCATAATAGACTTTCTGAAAGGATAAAGAACGACGATGAATGCTCTCCATTCAGTGCTCATATCTTTGTCTGTGTCCTATCTTTGTAGCCCGCTGCATCTTGTAATATGTTTTTTATTGTCGATGAGTAGCTTTTGTTCTTCTTCTTTCTTATTCATGATATGTTGTCTTTGTTGTGTTTATTGCACAAAAGGTAATTTGTTGAATATTGAAGAAAACCTTGTGAAGGTTTCTGGGTTATCTCCATGTTTCTTCAGGCTGCTCCCTGAGGTTGCATTCAGACCAAATCAGGTGTTGCTGCGATTAGTGCAGGGTTGTGCAGCAGTATGGGAGGACACAACTGGGAGAGTATCATTGTTGGTCCGTGAACTCTGGATAGCACCCAGTTTCCTGCTCCTGGCTTGGGAAAAACAACTCTTCCAGAGAGGATTTCTCCATCCACAACATGTTTACAGAGTATTTCTCCTCCCCTGCTCGAGCAATCTGCTGGCAGCAGACTCACAATGTTGTTGGAGGCACCAAGCAACAGAATAGAGGCTAGGAGCAAAATGTGAATGACTAAAAAATGACAACATAAGGCCAGTGTTTCAAAATCAAAGAATACATTTATTAATCAATATAAATATATTTTTTTAAATCTACCTCTAAATCACAGCCTTCATGTGATAACAATATAGATTTGATGACAGGTCACATACAGTATAGGTCTACCTACGCAGTACGACTCAATGACATACATCCCTGTGATTTGTTGTTTTGTCTGGTGACTATAGGGCACCTTAAAAGGAATTCATGTTTCTCTAAATAGCATTAAATTCTATGATTATTACTGGATCATTTGGGTCAAATTGAGCTCTGCTGCCCTGTTGAGAGCAGCATCAGTGATTAGCTTGGTAAGGCGCTCCGGATGTTTACTTCTCCTTCCTGGTCTTCATGGCCAGAGACTCCAAAACAGTGAACATGTTATCTGGTGTCTCTGTCTCGTCCACTTTAGACTTGGCACAGAAGAAAGGAGGGCTGTAGTCCATGGGGTTTGTGTTGCCCAGAACCCAGTTGAAGGTGCTGAAATAGAAACAGTTATTAACCTTTTGAGAATCGTTACTGATACTTTGATGTTTGCATCGTCACCAGCAGAGAGTTAAAGTTTTCACAGTTCCCAGATGTAATGGGACATGATGTAGGAGAAGCAGCCGACTGCATGGTGTGTGCCTTGTTGCCACTCTGACACATGATTACAAATTGTGGTCAATCATAACAACACTGAATTCTCCTGAATTAAAAAAAAAGCATTGATATTTGATAACTGATTGAGAACTTGATTGTTCTTCTACAGTATAACTATGGAGCTCAAAACTAATTTCTTTTTAAAAATTTTTATTATAATCATTATGAAGACCTGACTCATCACACAGCCTGTTTTTTTTATATTTTGAAACAAAACTGTTGATTGTCATACCCTTATTTATTTATTTCATATTTTTGTATCTTATTTAAATTGTCATCTCTCTGTAAAGCACAATAGTTAGATGATGCTTTGAAGTTGCAGAATTATTATAGTACAGTATACGTATATATACTGTAGTATTATATATATATATATATGTATATATATATACATATATATGTATATATATATACATATACATGTATATGTATATATATATACATATACATGTATATGTATATATATATACATATATATGTATATATATATACATATATATATATATATAATACTACAGTATATATACGTATACTGTACTATAATAATTCTGCAACTTCAAAGCATCATCTAACTATTGTGCTTTACAGAGAGATGACAATTTAAATAAGATACAAAAATATGAAATAAATAAATAAGGGTATGACAATCAACAGTTTTGTTTCAAAATATAAAAAAAACAGGCTGTGTGATGAGTCAGGTCTTCATAATGATTATAATAAAAATTTTTAAAAAGAAATTAGTTTTGAGCTCCATAGTTATACTGTAGAAGAACAATCAAGTTCTCAATCAGTTATCAAATATCAATGCTTTTTTTTTAATTCAGGAGAATTCAGTGTTGTTATGATTGACCACAATTTGTAATCATGTGTCAGAGTGGCAACAAGGCACACACCATGCAGTCGGCTGCTTCTCCTACATCATGTCCCATTACATCTGGGAACTGTGAAAACTTTAACTCTCTGCTGGTGACGATGCAAACATCAAAGTATCAGTAACGATTCTCAAAAGGTTAATAACTGTTTCTATTTCAGCACCTTCAACTGGGTTCTGGGCAACACAAACCCCATGGACTACAGCCCTCCTTTCTTCTGTGCCAAGTCTAAAGTGGACGAGACAGAGACACCAGATAACATGTTCACTGTTTTGGAGTCTCTGGCCATGAAGACCAGGAAGGAGAAGTAAACATCCGGAGCGCCTTACCAAGCTAATCACTGATGCTGCTCTCAACAGGGCAGCAGAGCTCAATTTGACCCAAATGATCCAGTAATAATCATAGAATTTAATGCTATTTAGAGAAACATGAATTCCTTTTAAGGTGCCCTATAGTCACCAGACAAAACAACAAATCACAGGGATGTATGTCATTGAGTCGTACTGCGTAGGTAGACCTATACTGTATGTGACCTGTCATCAAATCTATATTGTTATCACATGAAGGCTGTGATTTAGAGGTAGATTTAAAAAAATATATTTATATTGATTAATAAATGTATTCTTTGATTTTGAAACACTGGCCTTATGTTGTCATTTTTTAGTCATTCACATTTTGCTCCTAGCCTCTATTCTGTTGCTTGGTGCCTCCAACAACATTGTGAGTCTGCTGCCAGCAGATTGCTCGAGCAGGGGAGGAGAAATACTCTGTAAACATGTTGTGGATGGAGAAATCCTCTCTGGAAGAGTTGTTTTTCCCAAGCCAGGAGCAGGAAACTGGGTGCTATCCAGAGTTCACGGACCAACAATGATACTCTCCCAGTTGTGTCCTCCCATACTGCTGCACAACCCTGCACTAATCGCAGCAACACCTGATTTGGTCTGAATGCAACCTCAGGGAGCAGCCTGAAGAAACATGGAGATAACCCAGAAACCTTCACAAGGTTTTCTTCAATATTCAACAAATTACCTTTTGTGCAATAAACACAACAAAGACAACATATCATGAATAAGAAAGAAGAAGAACAAAAGCTACTCATCGACAATAAAAAACATATTACAAGATGCAGCGGGCTACAAAGATAGGACACAGACAAAGATATGAGCACTGAATGGAGAGCATTCATCGTCGTTCTTTATCCTTTCAGAAAGTCTATTATGAGATTGACTGGAGCAAATTCTCTTGCAGGCTAAACACTAGATACCTCCTTCACTTCATTTAAGTTCCCTCTGAAGCTAACTCGATGGCTCAAGTATACATGGGCTCCTCTTCCTCCTCGGGGATGGGCATGTTAGTCAACATCTTGAATGGAGATATGGACCATTTGACAACTGGAGAATTAATAAAAATGGCCAAAAATACCCCCAAAATAAAACATTATGACACCGAGATCTTGAGGGACACAAAAGAATAAACAATGGCATAATTTGGTGTAAAAATCTTTTGGAGATTTCTGTGAGAATTGCATTTTTCTGATTGGATAGCGAGCACTTCTGTTCTGGAAATTGCTCACAGACTATTGTGAATATACCTAAAAAGTCATACATCCTCTGAATGCCCTAGTTCTCCATTTTGTGTTTGTAAAGTGTTATGTGACCCTAGAGGTCACAATTGTTCATTCCAAACAGTGATGTCAAAAAAACTACAACTTACTACAATGAAATGGCTGCCATGGACAAACATAATCATACATAAATACAAATGGGCTCTTTGAAACCAAGTCTCTCCATTTATACCCAATCTATGCAATTCCAAGAGTTTTTAGGGACCCCAGAACCCCAAAGTGGGCATGTCTGTAAAGGTGAGACTCATGGGTGGCCATAGAACATAATGTCATTCAGATAGCTTTATTCGAAAGAGACCTATTTGAAAATGTCCATGCCAATTTTCCCTTGTCAAAATTTAGTCCAACTACGGAATGTTATTTAGCTCCTGTCCTGACATATCGGCTAGGATCGCCAGTGATCCTGTGGGATAATTTTTTTTTCAAAACAATTTGACAACAAGTGCATAATTCAGAAACATGCTGTAAATACAGAAAACACAACCAAATACAGAAACGCCAGAAGTAGGAGAGACAATTAATTAATGTGATGAATGTGCCCAAAGACTGCTGGGACACGTTTGTAGATTTACTTAACCTGAGCAGACTTTACACACCATCTCTGAACACAACCCAGGTGATTTATGGTGACTGGCTAACCAGAAAGAAGACACCATTTATATCATTTGGTGCAGTGGTTAGCACTGTTGCCTCACAGCAAGAAGGACCAGGGTTTGATTCCCAGCCAGCCAGGGCCTTTCTGTGTGGAGTTTGCATGTTCTCCCCTTGTCTGCGTGGGTTCCCTCCGGGTACTCCGGCCAAGACATTCAGGTTAGGTTAATTGGTGACTCTAAATTGCCTGTAGATGTGAAAGTGAGTTTGTGGTTGTTTGCCTCTATATGTCAGCCCTGTGATGAACTGGTGACCTGTCTGGCCTCTCGCCCAATGACAGCTGGTATAGGCTCCCGCGACCCTGCATAGGATAAGCGGTGATAGATAATGGATGGATGGAACTGGAGGATTGGAGACACACACACACGGACACCTTTGTGAATTGTTCAAATGTTGGACGAGCTGCTCATTAAACTATAACTTCAAATTTTTTGTTCAGAATTTTTCAAATAAAATAACATGAAATTTAAAATGTCATTGTGTAAAATGTTAGCTGATGTTCAGTAAATGAACTTTTTTTTGTGTGTGTGAAAGTGAGAAATTGACCTGTGGTTGTGTTTTTGTTATAAAACAGCTTTGTTTTTGGTATTTATTTAGCATTAACAAACAAATTTTTAGGGTTGTGTTCAGCTTCCCATCTTTGTGACATACCCAGGTTTTGGTCCATTTAAAATGTTGGACCTCATATTGTGCAATAAAAGGTAAAAGAAAGAAGAAAAAAAACTTGAATGCCACATGACATGATGCATATTATAATTTATTTTCCAATATGCATATTAAATTATCATCTCTGTTTTTATTCTTTAGTTTCTCTTGGCATCAAGGTGGATGGTAATTATTAAACAAAACATCTGAGCAAGGAAATATATAATATTTCAGTGCAATAACGGCTAAAGCCAAGTTAATTAAAATAAGACAACCCCCAACCCCAAATTTAAGAATTGCCAAAAAAATGTTTTTTTATTAAAAAGCCAGTAGTTAACAGGTATAAATAAAACATAATGGATGTTAAGTAAATAAAACTTCTTTTTTTTTTTGTTTAGGTGTAGGTCCCCTTGTTTTGCAGCAAAGCTTCAACTTACAAATTTCCACCTCATATAGTGTACATATATAAATATCAACAATGTGTATATTATAATCTTGTTACAATTCTACAAGAGGTCCATATTAATCACTTAATTAATTAATAGTTACATGAGGCGAATTTCTGCCCATTTTAAATTACGGAGTACTCAGGATTTCTGCATACTGTCCAATTCAAAAAGACTAAGTCTGTGACAATAATCTGCAATAATCTGGGGGCTTGTTTTCATTACTGTACAGTTTCAGACGCACTTTATTGTCCACTATACGCAGGAACCTTGAGCACTGTGACCTTGTGCAAGCGGAGGCAGGCTCACACTGGTTTGTTGTGTAGTGTCAGTCAAATGATCGCTCTCATCTCCACAATCACAGTTCACTACGAGTGGATCGAACACTGGTTGAAAAGGCATCGTCTTTATCTTCCCTATCTAAAAAAAGGGCTAAAACACAAACTTTCAAACACGCAGACATAATATCATCCACTCACTGAAATCATCTCATTCATCCCAAATGTTCATGACATTGTGGGTAAATTTGAAATAAATTAAAATAATACTTACTGCTTACTGGTCCATCTTGCTTTTTTGTCAGCACACACCTTACGTTATTTTCTTAAATCCACATTTTAAAACTTTTTTACAGCCTTTTCTTGAAATGACTCCTAAGTTTAATCCATTCTCCTTCCTAACACTGTTCCTAATTCTATTCATTCAAAATAAAAATCTACTTTGGTGTCTACATGACCATCTATACATCATAAAGCTTCCACAATCTCACTCCCTTTTTCACATCTATAGCTACACCTCTATTGTAAGTATTTCTTACTTTTCCTTTACGTCTCCGGATGTGAACAAATCGCAACCTTGCACATCCACAACTCAGGCAGTCATCCTAACACAGGCAGCATATACACACTCATCCGAACAAGGGCACACAACAAGTTAATGGACCATGAAATATGTCTGAACGTCAATATCGGAGTGCAATGAAGATGTACCGACATTAGAGATAGACAAGACACAGACGGGTAATGTAGGTGGGGTTCGTCTGAAACTGAGAAACGGGAGAATTAAATGGAAGTTTGAAGTGTCCCTGTTTTGTTGTGTTGGGGGAAGTCCCAGTTTTGGCAAGTTTGGGAGTTGGCAGGCAGGGAATCAGGCAATGTGTCCGTTTGGTGTGAAAGTGACGAGAGAAACAGCTGGGTGGGGTAGATCTTCAGAGACCGTTCCTATTTGCGACTGCACATGTACGTTCTTGACATTGGGGTCAGAATGTGAACGGATGAAGCCAGAGAGAGAGCGAGGAGGAAGCCACTTGATGCAAAGAAGGTTCGGCAATTTATGAACCGTGATTTCATCCAGAAAAACAAAACAAAAACAGTATTTCAGAGTTTCAGAAGCTGCAGGAGCTGGATGTGGCGTTCAAGTCTCTAGCCTCGACAGTTTATGTTTTAACTCCCTCTACTCCTCTGTGGCCCTCTGTCAGGAGTCGGAGACTTCGGAGGTGTTGGAATCACTGGCAAGTTTCCTGCGTTGTCTCACAGTTTTTTCCTCATCCTGCAGAGTAGAAGAAAGTCATCGTTTTCACCTGTCATGTAGAGCTAAAAATCTAAAAAAAAATCTAAAGATGGCTTAGTGTTGCCCTCATGTGCCAAAATGTCACCACTGCACACTAGACATTTAACAGATAGTGTTTCTGCTAGAGCGTGGCTGTACGCAGAAGAGGCAGGTAAATAGATCAGGCATATAGTAGTTAGGGTGGACGGGGCGGTTGTATCCCTTTCAGAAGCTTAGTAATCCAGCTTTGAACTGTCTTTTTAATACATCGTAAAATAAATAATCATGTTAAATCCAATGCTGAATGTCATGCAATCATTTAACCATTATCCTTGTTTAAAAGTTATTCTTGTTGTTGTTAGCATGATTGTAAGCCGTACACTGACAATCCCATTATTCCTTTGTTTGAGTCAGTTGACCAATCAGAGGCCAATATCGCCCACCAATGGATTTATAATGAACTGCAATGAGAGCACCGAGCAGCATTCCTGCAGCTGTGTAATGGGCCTCCTCTCAAGGACCTCCCACATTAAACACTAATTTAAAACAAAACATATGTAAAACAATAATGTCATGTTTTCTGTTATTGTATGTGCTTACAGTCTGAAAGACTCCGTTCTGGCCCCACTCTCCAGGGGAATGGTCTTCTGGGTCCTCTGCCTCCTCCTCCTCCTCTTCCCCCTCCTCCTCTCTCACCGTGTCCATCCCGTCTTCCTCGTACTCCGTCAGACAGTCCGACTCCTCTGCTGAATGCAAAGATTTGGAGGCTATATTACTGAGAGAATTTATTGTGCGAGTGACCCCCAGGTTTAGATAGCACCCATAAAATATCAATGACATCTCCTACAGTTTTTCAATAAAGCACGTCAGGTGAAAGCTATGACCCTTTATTTATTGCACTCATTAAATCCGACATGATCTTGAAGGGGAACTGTACATCTAGGAGGAGACTGCTGCAACAAGGACTTTTAACATGATGCGTGCAAGCTGTGTAAAAAATATTTCGACCATTATATAAAAGGAATTGTTTCTATATCATAATAGACTGACGGGTGATCCTTCACCTTCTGCAGCTACATAGGTTTGGACTGGCTCTATCCTGGATACAATCTCTGCAAGGTCAGTGAAGTCAGCTCCTGGACACGTGCAGGACTACAAGACAAGAAATTATTATATGCAGATGCAATAATAATTAGAACAATAAGTTGATGGTGAACATACGTATACGTAGTTATACATCAACCATATTACATATTATTTACAGTGTGTGTGTGTGTGTGCAAGTCTCACGTCAGTTCTCTTGCTGTCGTTGTAGTCTGCTGAGCGGTGGTCCTTCAGCATGTTCTCGATGATGTCACCTCGGGCCCAGCCAGTAAACACCAACTTGCCGTGCTGGAAGCCCACATCCTGAAGTAGTTTAGGTAGAAATGCAAGGCACTTTAAATAAAGTAGGTAGACGCTGCAAAACTGTTTTTCAGATGATATACTACTGGGCTGGATTTTGTGAATATATTATTCTATGAAGAGAAAAAAGAAAGTGCAACACCAGCACAGCTTAAGCTTGTATCTCAAACTGAAGGTGGAACAAGTTAATGCATTTTCTCTGCCAGTGGCTCGTATTATTCTCCTTACCAGGCATTCACACTTTAAACAACACTGTGTCTAAAAATGTAATGTTGTTTGAGGACTCCAGGCAACAGATCCATGAGTTTGGCACAAAAACAGCTCAGCGTTTTATAACAATACATAAGGCGACAATTATTTTATCCTCCATCTCAACGATCATGACGTTAACAGTAGAAGTATGTGTTTTAATGGCATCAGACGAGGGACTTATCTCTGTACTTGTCCTGTTAGACCTTAGCGCTGCATTCGATACCATCGAC
>JBBPCS010001806.1:0-14473 GCA_037974645.1 Hollardia meadi
AAGTTGGGCATTTTAACATGGGGGCTTATGGAGATTGACTCCCTTTTGGAGCCAGCCTCAAGTGGCCGTTCGAGGAAATGCAGTTTTTGGCACGTCCGCATTGGCTTCATTCATTCATTCAGCCCCAGAGGTTGCCGCTTGCTTAAGAAAAACATATTATTATAGATATAGAATATTGATTATTTTAGTAATCGAGTATTCTACCGATTATTCTTACGATTAATCGAGTAATCAGATAAAAAATACTTTTGCATTATTAAAAAGCAATAGTAAATATACAAAAGAGAAAACACCATAAGAGAGGTCTCTTAAAATGAACAACTAATTGTTCATTGATTGCAGCGAATATGTTCAGCAGGTGTAGAGCAACACTTCAACACAGTAAATAAATGTACATCAGTCAGTTATGAACTAATAGAAAGTTCAGAATATAAGAGCCAAAGTCATCATGACATTTTATTGTTAATACATGGTAATTATTTACTAGTTGTACATTTGTTGCTGTTTTTGAGGTTTGATGTGCAGTGTGTGTGTTGCTGTGGTAAAGTGCTCCTGAAGGAAGGAGGTTTGGCTCCATTCAGCTCTTTGGACTGTTAATTTGGACTATTTCTATTTCTATTTTGTGGAATATATTTTTGTGGATATTCCGTTGGATTATATTTTTGTTTTACGGGAGGATTCGACTTTGTGAAACATTTTTGCTTTTTAA
This sequence comes from Hollardia meadi, assembly GCA_037974645.1. Taxonomy (NCBI): domain Eukaryota; kingdom Metazoa; phylum Chordata; class Actinopteri; order Tetraodontiformes; family Triacanthodidae; genus Hollardia; species Hollardia meadi. The sequence continues at coordinate 710 of JBBPCS010001806.1, forward strand.
AAAAGGATTCATTTTTTTCATGTCTGCTTGGAGAGACAAGTCAAGCCAACAAACAACATAATTTATTATTATTACTTATTTTTTGCTTTCTTTCGCCATTTTACAACACAATAATTATGTTCTGCGTCCATAGTGTTGTGTTTCAGTAATAATAATCTGTGCGGAACACAGTGCACTGTCAATATTTACAGTATATGGATTAAATGATGCATCGATGATTTTTTACTCGAGAAATCGTTTCAGCCCGAATTGTTGCAAATGTGTTTCCAGTATTTCAAGAACAAAAAGCCATGACATTGTTAGAAATGGGATTATTAAACCAAGACCAAGTATTTTTTTTTTTAAATTATACTACGTATATCTAAAAGTATAAGTGTAGTAGCAATCACACACACACCCACCCACACCCACATCCACACACTAACCTTGGCATATAGAGAACCCTCTCAGCCACGACAAATCCCACCCTGAAGAACAGGTTACTGGCAGGAATGAAGGGAAACACCAGGAACAACATTCCCACCAACACCTCCCTGCTCTCCTGTCTCTGCAGAGAGAGGGAGAGAGAGACAGACAGACAGACAGAGAGAGAGAGACAGAGAGAGAGGAAGACAAACACAGAGATATGAGTACATTCACAGCAAACAAGCCTGATATTACATTTTTCAATAAACCAAGTCAAAAGGCTCCAAGGGGAACCACTTCCAACATTCAGACTCTGCCAACACACACACACACACACACACACACGTACACACTGATAAATGCACGCATGTTCAGCAGCCATGACCAATCTGTCTTAAATACTAACAATTATCTGTGCAACAGAGAAGCAATTAAGGCGGTCAAATTATCAAATTACAGTCAATGCCTTTTTCAATAGCGCTCATATCTGAGGCCATTCATATTTTATAATGCCCACAGTCTCTGCCTTCACTCCTTCCATGTTATCCCACCATGGCTGCGTTCATGTGAACAAACAGGGGTCTAATTGGCTGAGTCTGAGCCCCTCACTGGGTTCAGTGGATTGGCTCATTAGCAGTAATGAGAGTGAAAAGAGTGTGAAGTGCTGATTAGTGTCGCACCAATCAGAAGCTTGTTCAGTGACCTATTGTGATACTACTGACACACAATGAACAAACATGGTGTGAAAAACACTTTGAGATACTGATGCAATCCTCGACTGGCCTGAATGCTCTAAAGGAGAAAACAAACATGGTGTTAGCTGCTGACCTGACACTGGTGCTAACATAAACATGTACAAACTAGGGAGCTACTGCTGGCATCATAGACTGGTAATGGACCTACAGTAATATCACAGTAATGCACACACTGAGAGGTAATGATACAACAGTCTGCTAACAGCCTGAGTATTATCCACTCAAACAAACTGCAGCTCACTAATTGAGACTGTAGATGGGGTAATTGTGCAGACATTATTGACTGGTGAACAAATATAAACCTCACTGAGCGACACTAAAACTGGTTCTAAAATTCCCTTCGTGCATTACAGTCTATTCAGCCACATGCAGTGGCTACAGAGTGCCACAACAAAATGACAGTATATGTAATGTCCACAGTAGTTTGTTTAAATTATTACTTCATTTATTTATTTATAAAATACATTATGTATTTAGATACATTATGAGCCATTTATGAAAATACAATCAATTAATAAAAAGGCAGGATAGATACTTTTTATTAATTAGTCATCAATAAAATAAAAATGCTGATTTTCATGGCGCCCACTTAATTTGTCATAATAAGTTCAAATGACAGTGCTTGCAGAGTTAGATAAAGACAATCCAGATACAGAGCACATGTCAACACCAGGTAGAAATGGGGGAAATTGTCTCGGAGTAGCACTCTGCATACAATTAAATGAGCACAAAACACTGAAAGGGTTGAGGCAAAGACTATATTGTAATTAGTGAGACAGCCGAATCAAGAAGTCAGAAGAAGTGTCTCTAAAGAGCAGTGTACACACACAGTCTTTTATACGTCTTCAGTAAACCTGTTTGACTAATGGTACAGGGAGGAAAAACAGCAATTCCACCGCATTCCTTTTAGTGACACAAGTGGCCAAAGGCAATGATAGAATGGCATCTCCCCTTACATATTGTCTTAGGTCAGACTTAGCCATTATATTTTAAAGTAGCACAGCTCTTAGCAGGATATACTAAGGAACAAGAGCCCCAGAGTGAATAAATGAAAAATTTACAATTTTACTTCCACAAGAGTCACATATTTTCCTGACTTACTGACAAATACTTGGTAGCTAGAATGTAAATCAAAAAGATATTTTCTCATACAGTCAGTTCTGTGAATCGTTTCTAGTCCTCAGGTCCCTTTTTGAAAGAACATGAATGAAATAATAATGGGAGAAAAAGAATAGTACATTAAGAGCTCGGTAGGAATTCAATATTATTGATTTCCTCCCAAACCCTTGTATTATGGAGTAAAACTACAGCATTGACCTTGTATTGTTAGTATTAGTTAATGTCAGTTTTTCTATTGGTTCCCCCTTTTATCCACTTGCTTCTGTTCATGATCTTTTTCTCTATTCATCAGTTTGTTTTTATAGTTTCTCTTTTCAATGACAAGTTGCAACATGCATCTATACTTAACAAAAATATAAACGCAGCACTATTGTTCATGCTCTCATTTCTCACAGGTTTAAAGAAAAACATTTAAGGCTTTTTTATGCACGACACGTTTTTCTCATTAAAAATCGGTGTCAGTGAGCACTTCTGCTTTGCCAAGATAATTCATCCACCTGACAGGTGTGGCATATTAAGATGCTGATTTAACAGCAGGATTGTTGCACAGGTGTGCTTTGGACTGGTCACAATAAAAGGCCACTCTAAAATGTGCTGTTTTATCACACAACACAATGCCACAGATGTCGCAGGTTTTGAGGGACAGTAAAATTGGCATGCTGACTGCAGGAATATCCATCAGAGATGCTGTCCATGAACTAAATTTACTACCATGAGCTGTCTCTGATGTCAGTTCAGAGAATTTGGCAGTACATCCAACCGGCCTTACAACCGCAGACCACATGTAACCACAGCAGCCCAGGACTTCCACATCCGCCTTCTTTACCTGCAGCAACCAAAGAATTTCTGCACAAACTGTCAAGAGACCGTCCAGGGAAACTCATATGCGAGCTCATCATCCTCACTGGGGTCTTGACCTGACTGCAGCTCATAATCGTAACCAAGTTGAGTGGGCAAATATTCACCCTTCGATGGCGTCTGGCACTTTAGAGAAGTGTTCTCTTCACAAATTAATCCTGCTTTAGACTGTGTTGGCCAGATGGCAGACAGAGCCATTCATTTGCCGCCAACAGCTCATGATGAAGCATATTAATGCAAAGCCCCATGTTGAAAGGTTCTGTACACAATTTCTGGAAGCTGAAAACATCCCAGTTCTTGCATGGCCCACAAACTCACCAGACATGTCACCCGTTGAGCATGTTTGGGATGCTCTGGATCGACGTGTACAACAGCGTGTTCCACTTCCTGCCAATATCCAGCAACTTCACACAGCCATTGAACCATGGACCAACATTCCACGGGCCACAATCAACAACCTGATCAACTCTATGCGAAGGAGATGTGTTGCACTGCATGAGGCAAATGGTGGTCATTGGCAGAAGGAAACGTGAATCTACTCACGGACGAGGCTCGTGCCCCAAACAGGGCGGGATGTAAACATTAATGGTGTCTTCCTCGGCTGAGCTGTAATGTTAGCTAGCTTAGTTAGCTTATTGAGCTAGCCTCTCATCCATGAGTAGATTCTGTCTTCTGCAGGTTGATACAGAAAGACAATAAGAGACAAGCTGAGTCACAGTTGGCTGTTATTATATTTCAAACTAACAAAATTATGCTTCGGGGACAATTCATTTCTACCCATAAAACAGAAGTACAATTAGAGGTCTTATTAACGTTTTAAACCTCACAGCCAATAGAATGGCTGGCTGAGGACTTGTAAAAAGCTCATTGTAATTTTCTAGGAGTTATCTCCAGACTTCTGCAAGTATACTCAGCTGGACCATTCAGGAAAAGACAAAAACTAAATGTAGACCTGCCGCCCACGCTGGAGAGGATAGCCAGAACCACAGATGGCCCTGCATCACAAACACACTTTTGAGAAACATCCACACATAGGCTGAACACAGCGGCAATGAATGCAGAGAAATGGACACAGACATAAACAATCTCAGATAAGATGGACACACATAACACACATATACACATATGACTGACTAGTGCTCGTATGGTTCCAACAGGCAAGCATGTTAGCAACTCATAGCAACACAGGTTTTACGGACCTTCTGTTTTGACCTGGGCTTTGCTACATAAATGAACCAGGTGATGGAATCACATGCACGACTCAGGAGGCAGAGCAGTGGGTTTAGTAAAAAGAGTCAACTTTATTTGCAGATTAAAGGGTTCGCTACACAGTCAGTCAGTGAAGGCAAACAAAACCACAAGGGCAAGGCAGAGGCCGGGTCAAACAAGCTACGATCTAAACACTGGGGAAACATGCACACTTGAAATAAGGCTGGAACGCTAGACAAGGAGGTACTGAGACGAACGCGTAAAGGAACAGATTGAAGACAGGACTATACGTACTGACAACTAAACAAGGTAACAAGACAAATGTGTAACAAATTAGGGCAGACAATTAGAACTTGCGGGAAAACACACTGGCAAGGACGTGGGACGGTCTGAAACGAGAGAAGTAATTACAAAATAAAACAGGAAACACTGACAAGACTGAAAACATGAAACGTGAGTACAGAACCTGACGAGATGTTAAGAGTAAATATGAAACATTTGGGATGTACAGTGTACGCAAAATTGAAAGGTGTGTGATATTTGTCCAGTTTAGGATATCCACACCCTCATCATATTAATAACTAAACTCAACTGTAGCCACAAACATACATTTTGCTAAATGAAATTCACTGCTACTAAATTAGTTCAAACTCAGATGTATAAAATCTTTGGTTGCAGGAGAGCCACTACTTTTTAAATAATGTATTAAAACTGAAATTTTGGTAAATACTGGAAAACATTTTTTGCTTTCTTGCTAAGAGTTAGAGTAAATAAGAAGATCAATACAAATCTCATTTTACGTGTTAGGTTTGGATTAAAAACGCAGCACTCTAAATGAGTGCTCCAAGGCGCAGGCCCAATTAGCCTAGCCTAGCATAAAGACTGAAAGCAGAGGGAAACAGCTAGAATGGTTTTGTCCAAACTTATTGAATGAATGAAAGCATTTTTCATGGCATATTTTGCCATGAAAAATGCTTGATGAAAGAATTGACAGAGTGATATTTTGCCAAGAAACATTCTGTTTGAGGAATGTTTTCCTCCCAATTAAGACTCCTTGAATCCAATATCATCTAAAATGTAAGACGGACATAAGCAGAGAGGAATTGTGGGTAAAAGAAATGCGGCTGTAAAGCGCTACGGGAGCACAGGAGGTCTTACAAAAAACTGGTGATGATTGAGAGAGTGAAAACCTCTTCCCCACAGACAACACACCTTCAGAAAACACACACTGTACATTAACACACACTTTTCACACAGAGCCAGGTCTGTCTCCACGGTAACAGGAGGTGTATAACATGAGGCTGGCCTGAAAACATAAAGCATAAACATAAATCTGTTTATATACTAAAGTGTTGGCTGTTGAGCCAGGGTGCCAGTCAGAGTCAAGTCATAGTGTATAATCAGCAAAAACCTCCAAAGGAACTGATACCAGTATCAACCCCTTTATCTACCAGTACACACAAAACACGTACATTTGCAAGTAAGAGCACACAACACAGCAAATTTCAACATTCCCCACAGTGTATTATACAAACAGTGAGAGTGCAAAGAAACTGTGGAAATATAGCTCGGTTCTCAGTCCAACCCCTCTCTGAGTCAATCTCTCACTCTAAGTCCTACAAGTTCCTGCTCAGTAGAGACCGACTTCACCTCGTAAGTAAGCGCCACACTGCTTTTGAGCTCAGTCATCCATCCCATCCAGGTGTGTGTGTGTGTGTGTGAGAGAGACATAGGGAGGGGAGGTCCGTCCTTAAAGGCGGCAATCGCCACAGTACAAGTTTGTGTCTCATGCCCCAAGACTTTGGTGACTAGATGAAAACATATAACATGTGTGTGAGTGTTTGAAGTGTGTGCACAGCCCAGTGCAGTATTTTGTTTTCCAGTAACCAGTAAAAGTACCCTACACTATCAGAAATGACATATACCATATAATTTTACTTTTATTGGAAATGGTAGTGCTTCTACAGCTGAAAGGGTATTTTTGCGTAATTGGTGTTAATTCTGTGTGCTTTTAAAATAGAGAGGCTTGACTGGACTGACCCTTCCAGCACACTTGCCTTTAATGAAGCACCAAATAAGAGTCCCATTGGGATCTGAAAAAGCACTGATTAATAGCTCCTTATATCCACACTGTGCTCTTTATTAGAACACTCATAAAGGCTCATGGCAAAGGAAGAGGAAGGATGAGCAATCCAGTCGAAGAAACTCTGAGAAACTGGCACAAATCATCACTGGCCAAATACAAAACTCCAAGGGACTGTGATATCGTGGGGTTGTTGCTTTAGGTCTGTCTGGTTCGAGTATAGACTCAGTCACGCCAGCGTTTAATTTTGACCATCAGCAAGCTGTCTTGAAAGTCCTTTGAGGGAGAGCCACAAATTCTAAAATGGAAAAGTTATTAGGGCTTTCCCCGAATCAGAATTTTGACTAGTTGTCATGGTTTAATGTTTAGTTGGTTGTTTCCTTGTGTTGAGTTTAGGTTATTTCTCAGTTATTTATTGTCTCATGCTTTGACTTTCTTGTTTCCTGTAGTATTTTGTATTCCTTTCCTTGTGTATCTTGCCCTCATTGGTGTCACCTACATCTTGTTAGTCTTCCCTTCCTCGAGTATTTAAGGCTGTGCCCTTCCTTTTGTCTTTGTCATGTCGGTGAGTTCTCTCTGTGTCTGCCTGTCTTGTTCCCCGTGCCTGTTTTTTGCCTCTTGGTTTTTGACCCCGTTTAGTTTTTGGATTTTTGGATTTACTTGGTTATTGGTTTTTGTGCTTAGCCTGTGTTGGAGCTTTTAGTTACCCTTTAGTTAAATAAATCAGTTCATTTAACCTGCTTTGCCTCTGGTCTCTGCATTTGGGTCCAAAACCCCTCTGTTCCTAGTGTTTCCGACACCAGCCATGACACTAGTTATTTGTCATCTGCCTGTGGTTCATGCTTCATATTAATTTAAAGATATTTTCCATTTTATAAACACTCAACATTATTACTTACTCCTGCAACAGTCTCATGGTTGACATGCAAAACTCTCATTTTAATGCCTTTGTTCCACACATGCGACTTCCAAACAGTCAGAGAAATAAAATGTGCTCCTCCCGCTCACAGTTCAGTTCTAAACTGCTCACGCACCACAGCGCATCTTCACCCTCCGTTACCATTACCCAGATCTGTTTCCAGCACAGTTAGTTTTGTGGTTGGGCCATTTTAAGACAAGACTCAGTTTGTAAAGCTTACAGCCTGCCACAATGTTGTTCTGTGTGACAGGGATAAAAAGAAGTGCAGTGATTTGACTGGCAGTCTGGTTCTTCTCGCCTGATGACCCCAATCATTGATTTGAGAGAGCAGCCCTCAAAGCTATTGTAGCTAATTAGCTGTGTTGCACCATCCACATCCTTTTATTTAACACATCTCTGCACAAGTATAATTTGCTCTATATAATAATATATATAATTCTATAAGACATGGTTTGCAGACCATTATGTGGCAGGAGCCGATGGAGCAATCAACTGTTTGATAAGTGTCCCGTTAGTGACAGAGCTGGCAATTGTCAGCAAGGTTATTATCTCGCTTTGTTTCTACCTTGAATAAAATATGTTCAAATGTTAAAAGCTGAGACACAAATGTCATGCAGGAGTAAACGACCCAGCGCAGAAAAGATAAAAGATCATAGAACTATTTTGACTGAATAGCACTGCCTAACTGACAGCTACAATAGTGTGCTAACCTGTCCAATGAGTAGTCCCTACATCACCAAACTTCGAAGACCAGATATTTTTGCCTAGACACTTGTGGTGTGTCCACATACACCCATGGCTTTGAAGGCTTATAATACACCAAAGCACTGCACAGTGGGCAAAAATAATTTTAATCACTAGGATTCTACAACTCTGAAAAGTTACCACAGCGATAGCAATAGCATTATCCTTCGTATCAACAGTCATAAGGTGCTGACGTGCTGCTTTGGCACGGTATTTAAGTGTTGGCAAAATTAACGACATATAAAACAATTTTGGAGGTGCTAGAGTAAAGATCAAGAATTGAATTTTTTTTTTAACAATGACAGAAAAATCTGAAGGCCGGCCGTCATTTTGACAGATTATAATAATGAGGGCGATCTACTGTAAAGTGTTTCACATGCAACACTATCAATAACCACATGTAGACCAGCTGTACTTCGCGGAGGTAACCAAATCTATCAACAACAAAAAAAGACTCTCCTTGGCACATGTGGGCATCACCTCTGACCTCGACACCGTCCTCAGTGCGTCTCGCTATCTGGGTGCTGACAGAACGTTGAAGAGCTGCGTCTATTTTTTCTCTACATGCCCTCATAAATGCTCATGGCCTTCATCTGGTCAGCTTTGGATGGTTCTTATGCACAAGTGGACATTTTGGCAGGATGGTGTCACTAGAGGAGAGGTCAGGAGGCACCAAAATAATAATAATAGGCATCCTCTGGGAACCATGAATATCCACAGCAAATTCAATGGAAGTCAGGTGGTTAGTTAGTGTGTAGCTTAGCCGTACCTTGCTACCTATGAGATGTTACCCACTTTTAAGATGTTGCAGATGTATGATGCAATAAGGACAGAGAAATATCAGAGTTCATGCAAATGCGGTCTTTCCAGCAACTTGTCACTTTCTTGCTCTTACCTGCAGTGAGAAGACGCAGTGCAAGCAGAGAGCGACCATCACCACGGCCAGCAGCACAGTGGCCACATTGTGTACGTCGCCCAGCGACTCCACCAGGGGAATGCTTCCCACCTGCCAGTCGTAGCACAGCACAATGGGGGCCAGCAGCAGCCAGGCATTGAAGGACAGCAGATAAGAATAGGTCAAAATCCTGGGGAGAAAGGGAAGATAGAGCAGGGTGTGGAGAAAGAGAAAGGATGGATGTGAGGCACAGAGAGATGGAACAGAGGAGGGGAGGAAGAAGAGAAAAAAAACTGCAACGTTATCAATTGTCAAACCTAATCAGAAGTTCAATCAATCATTATAATCATCCTGTTTATCTCCACACGAAAGTGTTTGGCAGTTTACCTGAGGATAAAATGAACAGGAGGTTGTCCAAGGTTAAATATTGATTGGGAGTAATTTTCTAACCTGACATTTAGGGCCCAATCAAATAAGCCTATGCTAAGTCCTGTGTAGTGAATGCTAAAAGCCTGAGTCGTGTTGCTGCTGCTTTTGCTGTTTGTTTTGTTGTGGTCCTCTTTTTCCTCCCCCATTCTCTACATTTCTCTTAGGGGGATCGAGACCTGCATGGCAGTATTGGAGTATTGATCTGTCCGCAGCATGGCAGCCATCTGCTTAAGTTAAAACAGCAAGGGCAGGGTCGGACAGAGAGGCTGGTCCAAAAAACAGGACAAGACAAGCCAGAGACGGACGAAAAAGGAGGAATGAATAAAGAAGGGCAGGAAGAGATGGGCAAAGTGGGGTAGCTCAGAACGCACGTACGCGCACACACACACACACACACACACACACACAAACCTTGAGGCACAGACTGCTAAAGTAACCCTAACTTTTTAAATTACCAACAGTGAATATTTTATTCCCCCTCTCCACCTCCATGTTAATCCCATCGCAAAGGGGCCATGTCCACGCTAATGTTTCCCAAAGCAATAAGGACGGATTCTTGAAGAGAAGGGACAACATAATTCCTCTTGCCACAAAGAATATGGTGGTAATGCATCATTTTGAAGCAAACAGAAGAAGTTTTCTATTGTTTTGGCAGTTGCGGGCGGAGGGATTTTGACACACAAACAGTGTTTTCAAAATTACCCAAAGTAATGTGGACACGTCCTGGAACGATAATTGGTTAATACACTCATTAAGATTGAGTCAGACAAGTCAGTGGCTGAAGGACATGTCATTACTGTGCATACTGGTTTCTTTCTGGTCTTTAGTGAAGCGGAATGAATTTTAGAATTAATGCAATGTACACTAGGAGAAATGACTGACTGTACGGGCATACGTTCTCTTAAGTCTTATACTGTCATGTTATCCCTCTCTTTTAATACATGAGCACGGGGCAGCTACAACCTTTAAGAAGGTAAAGACTTTCTCCAACTCTGACTACCTTTAAAACCGGGGTAAAACTGTCTCTATTGTTTTTTAACTCCTACTCCTGTCATCTTACGTTCATCAATTGACGTCAATAGCTCACAGTGAAATCATCATACGGACAAAAGAAGTAATCAGGTTAAAGTAGCTGGGGTGTGCCAATCCAGGGAGCAAAATGTTTGTGTTTCTAAAGAGTTGATGTCTTTTGATGTCCCTTCATCTTTCTCTGGCCATTCACTGACTCCTAATTGAGGAGTTTGACCTCGAAGTCTATGAACACCAGGAAAAAAAAGGTCATAGGACTGATTTGGAAGAGGTCAAAAGTCGTAGACTTTTACATGTACTTTTGCAGATCGCACTAATTGCTGCATTTCCATTACCAGTTAGTCCGCGCAGAGCTGTGCTGTACCCGCACCTGAGATGGACTACCTCCGGAGTTGGGCCAAAGAGCGTCTGGTCGGCGTCCAAGCAGGCTGAGGTGACGTCTCACCGACCGCAGCCAACCTGTGAAGACCCACCTTCTCTCCCTCAAACAAGCGTGTGAGACTTAACTTGTGCAGGAGACCAGAGAGAAAGGCGTTTTTTAAAAAGTCTCTGTGTGTTCTGTTCTCAGTACTTTTGTAGCTTCTAACTGAATCTCTGTGGTTTGAAGTTTAGTTTTTTCTCCTGCATCCCTGTTTGTACTTTCAGATATCGGCTTCATTTTTTCTGTTTCATCATGTTCACTCTCAGCTGGAGGAGTCGTGTTAAGTTACTGCTGATTAAAAACCAACGTTTCCTGACTTTGCTGCTTTATAATAAAAGCATTTAAATAACAAAATAATGGGGGGACTTCTATTGTATAGCTCCACTGCAACACAATTGGCAAAAAAGCTGAACCTGGCTCAATTTTTGCTGCAACACAACTTGACATCATCCAGCAAGGTGCTGCCTTGGCAAAACACATACATACAAGTGCACATTCCTGGTGGATTACTTTGTGACGAGGACACTGTATTTCTGCTGTTTATGTCCCGATTGTCACAATGAAAGATACAATTGAATAATGGTATAGTATATACTGTATACTAAGTGACCAGAAGTATAGTATGTGGAGTGGACACCCAAACAATGTTTACAACTGAATGTTCCAAACATATGTAATGGTAAAATTATGGCATTCTAAAACCATGGGCATTAATCAGCTGCTATAACAGCCTCCACTCTTCTGGTTTTAGACTGGAGGGATTTGCTCCCTTCCAGCAATACTCACACTTGGTGTTTCAGTTCAATTTAATCCACACCAAATTGGGAAAACAATATCTTTATGGAGCTGGCTTTGTGCACCAGGCTATTGTCTTGTTGACACAGAAAAGGGACAAACACAAACTGGCGCCACAAAGTTGGAATCACACTACTTTAATGAGTTTCATTGTATGCTTTAAGACTTTCAGTGGGTGAATTAAAGGGCATGGCCCAAACCATGATTTCCAGACCAAAAATAAAGAAACTGAATAGTGATACTTTTGGTCATACAGAATTTATACTAATATTACAACCCCAATTCCAAAAAGAAGTTGAGTAAATAAGAAGAGAATGCTGTCATGGCTCGGACAGTGACTTCTTGTTTTCCCTGTGTTACTGCATGTTCTCAAAGTCAAGGAAGGATCCTCAAACGGCTGAAATTGAAGGATTCTATGTCATTGAGTGCCACAGAAGATCAGTCCAATGTCTTGGATCCTCCGAATTCTACAAAGGTCCCAGAGAGAATTTTCAAGGATGCCCGTGTGTATCTTCAGCGCACCTGAAGTACCCACAATCCTATGCGCACCATGCTTCGTGGGTCTTTTAAAAATGCTGAACTTTTTCAATGACACAGGCTGGAAAATGATCACATTAAACTAAAAATAACTTTTGGGTCCTCAAAAAACTGTATCAAAACTGTGACAATTGCAATCATATGCAAATGAAATATGATTACCCACAACATTTGAACAAATTGTTCCCAAGACCATGAAATATCCTTTATATAATCATGTGTTGTGGTGAACCTCGGCCCTTCCTTGCTTGTAAACGACTGAGCCTTTTGAGGACGCCCCTTTCATACCCAGTCATGATACTATCACCTGTTACCAATGAACCTGTTTACCTGTGGAATGTTCTTAACAGGTGTTTTTGGAGCATTCCACAACTTTCCCAGTCTTTTGTTGCCCCTGTCCCAACTTGTTTGAAACCTGTTGCTGCCATCAAATTCACAATGAGCATATATTTACAGAAGTTAATGAGGTCAAACATTAAAAACATTGTCTTTGTACTGTTTTTCAATTGAGTATATGTCAAAAAGGATTAGCAGATTATCACATTCTGTTTTATTTACATCTCAACTTTTTTAGAATCAGGGTTGTAGACAGATTTGACCCTCTTGTTTAATTACCAACAGCGATTCTTTCATCTGCCATTATTATTCCTTTCCCACAACTGACTCCTCGCAAATCCAAGCACCACTCTAAGTTAGTTCTCTCCTCTGACTCCAAGACAACAAGGTCACAACACAAAAGTCGCTGAGCTGAAATCAATTCTGACAGAGGCCGTGCTGGACTGAATTCTGAATAGTCGGGCTGTGAAGACCAGCCACAGGTTAGGTATTGATTTCCTCCAGGATGATCTAACGGAAGAGTCAGAAGCTCAAAGTGGCTGTGAAGCCATCTGCTGATGGGCCGGAAGGAGAGGGACACCGGCCGAATCCCTTCTAAACATGACAATACAAACATGTCAGAAAGACGAAAAGGAGCTAGCACTGCTCCACCCTCTTCCCGATCCCTCTGCTGTCTGCCTTTGTCCCTCCTGACTCATGTTCAGATTGGCTATTAAAGAGATTGACGGCTGGGGAGAGAAAAGGGAGACAAAGTCTGAAATAAACACAGACTCAGGGCAATAGGCTTACAAAGACTTGCAGAGGTTGTCTTAAGCCCACTCACACACACAGATAAGGCAGCCCTCCAAGGTGGAGCTGACAGGTCGTTTAGCATGCAGCAGAATGTTCTCCACCTGCCGTCACCTGATGGGCCTGGGCCATAAATTCAATTCCCTTTTTCACAGTTTGCCAGGCCCTCTAACCACAAATTATCTCACACACACACTCACACATCGACAGAGGCTCACCATCAGGAGAAGACACAGAAGGTAAAGTAAAGAAGTACTGAAGGATCAGGGAGCAGAAAGACAAAATGACTCATTTGTCAGGTGGTTTGTCAGCGTTCTGCTGGATCCATGCTTCAGGTGTGAAGCAGCACTCTCAGCTGTTCTACATATCCTCACACACACACACACACACACACACACACACACACACACACACACACACACACACACACACACACACACA
>JBBPCS010001807.1:0-10556 GCA_037974645.1 Hollardia meadi
CGTGCGCATAATTAACACGTCACCTTATCGGCCAGGCACATCGGCAGAATTTTTTTATATCTGCAGATGCCGATAATGAACTTTTTAAGCTTTTATCATCGTGCATCCCTAATTTGGACGAGGACAATAAAACTGAGCTATAAGTTAAAGGGGTTGTACCAAAATAAACAGTATATACAAAGAATGGTGAAAGTGACTACACATATGCATTTACATATTACACATATACATTTACATATTTGTTTTATTTACAGTGTGCAAAAAACCAGTGCATTTTTAGATGATAAATAATTAACTGTTCATTTGGTTGACGGCCTGTGGGAAGAAACTGTTCTTGTGCCTGGTTGTTATGGCGTTCAGTGATCTGTAGCACCGACCAGAGGGGAGAAGTTGGAACAGTTTGTGTGCAGGATGTGAGGTGTCTGCAGTGATGCTTCCTGCCCGTTTCCTCAGTCTGGAGGTGTATTAGTCCTGAATGGAGGGCAGGTTGGAGGTCCGTTGCAGTCTGTTCTTGTCCTGTTTGGTGGCTGACCCAAACCAGATGATGATGGATGTGCATAGAACAGACTGGATTATTATTATTGCAGTGTAGAAATGGATCAGCAGCTGTTGAGGCAGCTTGAACTTCCTCAGCTGATGCAGGAAATACATCTTCTGTTGCACCTTCTTAATGACTGAGGCTATGTTGGAAGTCCTGGGAGATAATGGATCCCAGAAACCTGAAGGTTTCAACAGTGGAAACAGTGTTGTTGAAGATGGTGATAGTGATGGTGTTGGGGGGCTTCTCCTGAAGTCCACTGTCATCTCCACAGCTTTGAGCGTGTTCAGCTCCAGGTTGTTCTGACTGCACCAGAGGACCAGTTCCACCTCCCGTCTGTATGCAGACTCGTCACCGTCTCGGATGAGGCCGATGACTGTTGTGTCATCTGCAAACTTCAGGAGTTTAACAGACGGGTCTCTTGAGGTGCAGTCGTTAGTGTAGAGGGAGAAGAGCAGGGGGAGAGCACACATCCCTGGGGGGCTCCAGTGCTGATGGTCCGGGTGCTGGATGTGATTTTCCCCAGCCTCACCTGCTGCTTCCTGCCTGTCAGGAAGTCTATGATCCACTGACAGATGGGAGCTGACACAGTGAGCTGGGTGAGTTTGGAGTAGAGGATTTCAAACAGGATTCTTGCATACGTCCCTGGGTGGTCGAGGTGTTGCAGGATGAAGTGCAGTCCCATCTTGACTGCATCCTCCACCGACCTGTTTGCCTGGTAGGCAAATTGCAGGGGTCCAGCAAGGGGGCCTGTGATGTCTTTCAGGTGAGTCAACACCAGTCTTTCAAAGGATTTCATGACCACAGACGTCAGGGTGACAGGCCTGTAGTCATTTAATCCTGAGAATTCTTTGGCACCGGAGTTATTATGGAGCGTTTGAAGCATGAGGGGACTTCACACAGCTCCAGTGATTTGTTGAAGATCTGTGTAAAGATGGGTGTCAGCTGGTCAGCACAGACTTTCAGACAGGAGGGGGACACGCCATCTGGGCCTGAAGCTTTCCTGATCTTCTGTCTCTTGAAGAGGTGACACACATCCTGTTCACAGATCTGGAATGCTGGTGGGGGGTCAGTGGGGAGGGGTGAAAGTGGTTTTAAGGGGTGTGAATGGCTGTTTGATGTCCGAGCCGGAGCGAGTGATGGGGTGAACCTGCAGTTCAATAGGTCCATATGTTTGTAAGGTAAATTCACCAAACACAAAATGCAACAAAATCAAATAATCCACTCCTGTTTGAAACAAAGGAAGCCAACTTAAGATGTGATAACACTCTGAAATTTAGCTTCAGTTGTTTTATCTCCAGTGTGGTGTTTTGTGTCTTTGCCCTGCCAGGAGGTCTAATTTCAAGGGCAGTCGAAGTTAGAAGTTCCTAAGGCTGCATTTATGTAGCTGTTTTTTATAATGTCCTGTCTGTCTCCTGCTTTGTTAGCCCAGATGAGCAGCCTGTCTTCACTGCCTCCAGCTGAACGCTCCCAGCGGGAGACCACCCTACAGAGTAAGAGGGCCACCGTGGAGGCCTGGCTCACCAGAGAGGCCAGCACACTTCAGAAATACAGGCTTGTATGAAGACAAGACACAGATATCTCTCTCTCTCTCTCTCTCTCTTTCTCTTTCTCTTTCTCTTTCTCTCTCTCTCTCTCTGATCGCCTGATATTGTGTGACCTATAAGATATGTTGCCAAGACAACTTAACTCTAGAACCGTCGGGGGCTCATTTTTCATTTTTATTTTAATTTATTATTATTATTGGATAATAACGTGTTGTTTTAGTTACACTACTGGGAATAAAGAAATGGAGTCTCTCTATCTGTCTCTTTCTCACTCTCTCTCTCTCTCTCACACACACAAACACACACACACACACACACACACACACACACACACACACATAATAACATCATACTAAATGCTGGGTGACATTGATAGTTTTTGAGCCTGTGCAATATAACACGGTGTATTCCTTTCATTCAGTAGATCCAAATCTTGTAGGCCTAGCTAGCTCGTGATATGACAGCCTTCTTATCAAAAGTCAACAATGGGCGTTGCTAAGCAACCGGACCAGTGGTTGTTCGCGCCGTGGGCAACAGCCCGGCGCTTTTGCTTGACAGCAGTTAGCACACATTGTGTTAACTTGCAACACAGGGAGCAGGACTCCAAATGTCGAAGGCGAAGCAGACATCCCTGGGCCAGTTTTTTTTTTAAATAAAGCGATGGTGCAAGTACTTCAGCCGAGGCCAGAAAGACCACAGAAAAGCGTCAAGCTGATCCTCAAGAAATGGAAGAAACTACAACAGCAAAAAAAACAAAAGATGTTTCAAACCAGAATGGCAGGAGAAGTTCATATGGTTGAGACACGAAAAGGTAGACGGAATTAACAAAATGTTCTGTACCATTTGTGAGAGGGCGGGTAGGACAAATGGCTTCACCAAAGGGTCCATTAATTTGAAATCCTCTGCACTCACAGAACACAGTCAATGCTCCGACCACACCTCAGCTATTCATTTAACACAACAGCAAAGTGCCATGAAACAGCACTGTGATAATGCAACAAAGTCGAGAAAAGACGCGCTTGTCTCACAGCTGAAAGTCGCTTACCACATGACAAAACCGACATCCCATGCCATCAGTTTGCTGGGTTAACAGATTTATTGAAATCTCTAAAAGCCCCTGATTTTGAAAGCGACGCAAGTTTATACAGACACAATGAATCGGTAAATGACATGGAAACCGCCCTGGACTAGATCTAATAATTGATGAAACTGTGAACATTACAGTAGACGAAAAGCTCATAATGTACTTGAAATACAAACAACAAACAACAAAGTGAACATTTACAACAAAGTGGTGGATGGTCTCAAGGAGAGAGGTGTGGATATCAGCCGAGTGACAGGTCTGGGATCCGATGGAGCCAGTGTAATGACAGGGATACACTCTGGAGTTGGTGCCCTCTTGAAAAAGCAGAGTCCGTTTTCGATCCAAGTGCACTGATTTGCCCACCGTGTGTCACTGGCCAGCAGATGCATCGAAAGCTGTTCAAACAGTTTCAAACTACAAGCGCACAGTGAATTCAGTGTATTCGTTTTACAAGCACTCGGCAAAAAGGGCAAATCGACTTTGTGTGCTCAGTGCCACCCTGAGCGACGAGGACATGATGAGTCTAAAACAACAATGCGCTGTGCGCTGGCTCTCTCTTGGCAAGGCAGTGGATGCCATAAAGCATAATTGGCCTGCACTCATAATGGAGCTGAATGAAGAGGCTGCTGGCGGCAATTCTCAAGGTCATGCACTTCTCAGTCCGATTCAAGCTTACAGATGCATTACCCTGACCTATACACTTTCAGATGTCCTGCCAGTGATGAACAAGCTAAATCTGTGTTTCCAGAAGGAAGACGTTAATTTAGCCAACATCTGACCGATGGTGCAAGCCTCTGTAGCCGCTCTGACCCAGCTTAAAGACACCCCAGGCCCAGAAGAACAGGACTTCAAGCGTGAGTTTGTTGACGGCGAGTTCAAAGGCATCAAAGTAACACTGGCCGCAGAGAAATTTGTGCGCACATTCAACACCGTGAGTAAGCAATACATTGAACACCTCATCGATGCTCTTGAGAAGAGATTCCCCAGTGATGACCTGGACATCCTCAACTGCTTCGATACAATCTTCAATCCTGCCAGATACCCAGGAACTGACGGTGAGTCAGTGAGTAGGCTAATAGACGGATTAGGAATGTAGCGGTATGGTTTAGGCTATTTTATTATTATTGTTATTATCATTATTATTCAGGGTGCGATTTGCCGGTCTATAAATCCCTGCCTGTGCCGAGTTATTTTTATCAGCGGTGGGGACAAAAATGTATCTCCCTCATAGTGATTTATGCTGTTTCACCCATAGACCACATAAAATATCTAAAATAAAAATAGGCTATTAAAAAAATCTAAGTAAAGCGCTGCAACATGAGAACAGTCATTAGTGCAAACAACAATAAAATCAGAACTGAAGAATGACATGAGCGCAAGTGTAAGCATGCCGAGTGGCGCTATCCATGGTACTGAAAGGTGCGTTCGGGGATTGAATTTTGGCATGTTAAATTAGAATTTAACCTGTTGTTTTGTTATATATGATCACATCCCTGTGTCTGGATGAGGAAAGGACAAAAAAATGAACTTGACATCACATAGCGCTGCTTGATGAATTAAATATTTTTTTAAAATGGATTCAAACATCCCTCCAAATGCAGTGGTCAAGTTCAAGTTTTGTAATTGTTTTATTCATGTTCATAATTATTTTATAAATGTTACTGTAACAGCAATATGCTTCATAGTCTATATAGGCCCACTGTGGTTCTGAATTATTTTCATGAATAGAAACCTTTCAAAATCCCCCCCCCCCCCTCTTGATTTTTTCACAAATCGCACCCTGATTATACTTTCGGGCTACATTAGACCTGCTGTGCGATTAATTGTAGTCTAGATAATTGAAAATTGTCATGTTTTCCACAGAACTTCAGCAATATGCTGAAAGACCAATCAAGCGATTGATTGATCACTTTGGGACAGCGAAGGAGACGGACACCAGCATAGTGCAACCCTTCATTTGCAGCGCGGATGCTCGGCGAGATGCAGTGCCGATGATGACAGCACTGTGTGGGTACGGCGGGTTGAAATTCCACACGGCCTGTGAAATGGTCATCAGGGAATTCGGGGAAATCTATCCTGACTGGGCAAAGCTGGGAAAGATTGCCAGCACTATTCCTGTGTCCAGTGTGCCTGCAGAGCGTGGATTCTCGCTCCAGAACAGGATAAAAACAGCCCTGAGAAGCCACCTCACTGAGGAAAAGGTCACAAGGTTGATGCGAATTGCAAGTTGTGCCAAGGGGTTGGATGGCTTCAACTTTGCACGAGCAGCGGAGCACTTCCATTCAATGAAGCCACGCCGCAAATAAACAGGGACTTGACAGACTTGGAATTAGGACCGACCAGCCTATTGTTTTTTTTGTTGTAGCCTATATGCTCAGTTCGCAAAGTTTGTGAAGAGTTAATTCTGCTGACTTTTTTTAATAAAGTACATCTGTTGGATCATAGCGTTTATGTTTTATTGCTGTTTAAATGTAGGCTATTTAAAACAGATGTCCGGTTGTTGTTCTATATGGCCGGAATTCTGCAATATCAACGGCCATATTGGCCATAAAAAAAAAAAGTCTAGCGTAAACCCTGATACACACACACACACACACACACACACACACACACACACACACTGTAGCTCTACGATAATACAGGCTGGCATATGTTATATACCAGGGCTTCTCAAAGTCCGGACTCCGGTCCGGATCCGGACCAGACAGCAAGTCAATCTGGACCCAGCCCAGTGAGCCCACACCTCGTATATGGAATGCAATAATACAATGTAATGAAGTGTACGTTTCCTACTTTGAAAAAAAATGTTTTATACTTATCAATAAATTGTTAGTTTTGTGAGATAAACGTAATCATTTCCCTGTTTGACATCGTTGTCATGGCAACATTGACAGCCGGTGAGCGTATGACGTTCAAGGGTCGGCTAACAGGCGCCCGTTCAAAATTAGCAAGTTAAGGGTCGGCTAACAGGCGTTCACGTTCTGTCCTGTAAGACTTAGGCGTCTTCTGTCAGTGTAGGCTACATTACGTCGCCAATGCGGTGCTTTCCAAATGTGCAAAGAAAAGAAAAGTTGACCTAGAAAACCGAGTTTTTAAAGACGAGTGGACAGAGAAATATGCGTTCATTTTGCCCCAATCCAGCACAAAGCCCTTGTGTTTGATTTGCACAGAGATTGTTGGAGTTGTGAAGAGTGGAAATGTTAAACGCCACTATGACACAAAGCACATATATTTCGAACAGCAATATGCTCAGAATACAGAGGTGAGAACAACAAAACTTCGCCAGTTAAAATCTTCCTATGAATTAACAAACAAGTTGTTTGTGAGATCTATGACACAGCAAGAGAGAGAGCTACTGAAGCCTCTCAGAGTGGCCTGGGTGCTGGGGAAAAATAAAAAGCCGTTTTCTGATGCAGAGGTAGTTAAGGAGTGTTTAAATGAGATAGTTGAGGCTCTGTTTGAGGGAAAGGAGAGACAGGAGATGTTTAATAAAAGTTATTTGCTTATCACCAATCGTTCCGGACCTTTGACCTTGAATAGAAATCCGATTTGGACCTTTGAATATTAAGTTTGAGAACCCCTGTTGTATACAAACAAATGATTCAGGAAAGGAAAAATATTTACAAGGCTTCCAAACTTGCTCCATAGGATTCTTTTACACTCAACAGTTAGTGAGTATAAAGTTCAGTCTTCGAGTCTTTGTAAAAAAAAGACAGCAGGTCCTAATGTCACCTAGGGGCGGCTTTGATCGGAAGGTCAGTGGTTCGATCCCCGGCCCCTGCAGTCTACTTGTCGAAGTATCTTTGAGCAAGATACTGAACCCCAAATTGCTCCTGGTGCTGTGCCATTGGTGTGTGAGTGCATGTGTGAATGGTTACTGCTTCTGATGAGCAGGTGGCACCCTGCAAGATAGTCACTGCCACCAGTGTATGAATGTGTGTGTGAATGGGTGAATGCTGACTTGTAGTGTAAAGCGCTTTGAGTGGTCATGCTGACTAGAAAAGCGCTATATAAATGCAGGACATTTACCTACAGGTAGAATCCGGTTCACTATGGACAGTGGGTTTTATATAGGCACACTATTAATCAAGGCCTTCCATACATACACATCTTGCCACTTACACATATAAATGTACCGTTTATGTGTGTCTATTAAACACTTATGTAATTATGTTAACAAAAAAAAATATATCGATTAGATTTTCTGTCGTATCGCTGAATGCCTCCGTCTGTTCCTGCCGAACACGGTTGGATTTGGCTGCTAATAGGAAGTAATCGCTTACTTTTCGTTAGCAAATGTTCTGATTGGTTAAGCACAGATAAACACTGCCGGTCTCACTCACTCACTCCACTAGTAGCCTGCACACTGCAGCTAAAACACTCAGGGTTGAGGCAAATCTCCAAAAATAAAATCCATCCATCTCTCTGCAACATTTTTCTCCTTTGGAAGGCTGTGCAGTGATCTGGATGAAGCACTGCAGCCAGGAATAACACACTTTTCATGAGCAGTCCTCCGTCACATTGCTACACTCTCCACACTTGTCTCAATTGCTTTCCTGGGAACTGTGGGAAGAAGTGGACAATGAGGGGGCGGGCTTATGCAATGTTTTTACTATTGGTTATCCCATTTCCAGGTATCTCGTAAGCTGTGAGGCCATGTTGTGGTGAGGGGGGTAGAGGAACGGCAGTAGTAAGCGACTTCAGATTTTAACAGCTTTTATTTTACACCTCCAAGTTTATAAAATACACAAAACACAATAAAAATGAATTTTCATGATATGGGACCTTTTAAATTAGTCTTTTGCAGGACATTGGGTGTGATAACCTAGTAGTTAGTTGGTTTAAATCTTACCTAAGTGTTCGTACGTATTCAGTTTGTAGATATTAACGGTACCTTATTAGATCAAGGAGTGGTCTCATGGTGTTCCACAGCGCAACTCAAGCATTTAAATGTAATGTATTCTTTTTTTATTTCTCTCTCTCTCTCTAAATGAAATGCAACCAGGGCCTATGTTAATTGTGCAAGTACAATGAAGAGCACTGAGTGATCAGTCTGGGATGTCTCCATCTGCAGTTGTGGTTTTGCTTGATTACATTTTGCAAATAGTGCAAAATTGTTTTCAGCACAGCAGCAACGCAACACATGAGATTGCCTCCTGTGCTTGAATTCTATTTTTGCTGGTTTTAATAGCTCACAGCAGCTCCAGTTCAGTGTGAAAGGTTGAAGCAGACATTAATACAGGCTTGTTATTAAATTTTTGTATTTTTACAGACATAATCTAGTCAAAAAGCTTATATATGGCAGGTGTAGTAGCCTAAATATCTCCTTTTAAAGCCAAGTCTAAGTCACTTTCCACAGCTGATCATTAAGCACAGAAGCATGTAAAAATGGATTTAAAAAGAAATACTCAGGTTACTACTGTGTACGTAAACATGCTGTTTTATTTCCTGCAACCTTAAGTATTCCCTGTGTTTCCCTGTGTGTATTTTAACACACTGAGTGTAATATATGCAAATGTTTCTCAGCATGTGGCTGGTGGTGTGTTTGCAGGACCTGTCTGAACAGCACCAGAAGACGCTGGCTCTGCTGAGGAAGCAGCAGACTCTGATCCTGGATGAGGAGCTCATTCAGTGGAAGAGGAGGCAGCAGCTGGCTGGCAATGGGGGCCCTCATGAGGGGGGACTAGACGTCCTCCAGTCCTGGTATACTGTATACTCTACATGCTTTTTAATTAATAACCTACTTACAGGAAAATGAAATAATTTTTTTTAGATACAGAGGAATGTTTTTAGATTTTTTTCTTTGAGTTAAGCTGTTGACTTTAATAAAACATATTTCCCATAAATCTAATAAGAAGAGAAACATAGGATTTATATGCATAAATATACTCACATAGAGGAACTCTTTTTCTCCCCATGTCCTTCCGCACTGTGGTGGTATTGCCCTGCCTCTCCCTGTCCACCAGGTGTGAGAAGCTAGCTGACCTCATATGGCAGAACCGACAGCAGATCCGGCGCTGCGAACATCTAACTCAGCAGCTTCCTCTGCCGGGACCCATGGAAAAGCTGCTGAGCAAACTTAATGCTGACATCACTGATATAATCTCTGCCTTGGTAACCAGGTGAGAACTAGACTTCACCTCTTCAGTGCTGTATGGAAGTCACAATGCACATTCTATCCTGACAATGTCTTCACTCTTGTGAGGATGCCAATGTTGTCATGGGAGTTTGCCCATCAGGTGCTTTGAAGAACTGGATAACATTTAGTATGCCCACATGCCCCTTGGGGTAACTTGTGGGGGTATGGGTTGCCGAGCTGCTACTATGAGCCATTCTTTGTAGCCTGGACTGATAACTGTGTTCTCAGTAGGTGTAGGGCTCACAGTAATAATCATGAATGAAAATAGAAAGGTTTCTTTGGATAAATAAACCCTTTATTATAATTTCACAAAATATGTCCTCACATAGATGAAACTTGATATAAATTGGATTTTTTTAATAACAATGATACGGCAGAATTCCATACTGTAGATGAGCAAATGTACATGGTATTCTGAACTGAATTACCACTATACAGTATATGTTCTGTGTATGTAGCACGAAGAGGACTACAAACATCATTTCGTTGTGCAACCCAGTGTTGTACAAGGACAAATAAATCTCTTTGATACCTTGATACCACTGCAACCCTATATTTACACACTTTGTTTGTTGCACGATTTTTGAATCACTGATGAAGTTCCTCTACTTGTCAGATATATTTAAATCTCAGAAGTAGCAATAGAAATACTTACTCTTACTTATCCTGTATAATAACTCTATATAAGCTCTGGTTATCACCTTTATCAGAGACTCAGCCTGCAGTGTAGTTCCATCTACACTGCTGCTCAACCACAGAATTACACCAGTCTTATATTGCACAATTACTAAATGTAGCTCCATTTATGTTTCACTTCTCTCTGTATGCTCACTCTCCCACCCTCACTCTTGCCTGCCCAAACATGCTCACTTTCCGTTTCTCTTTCTAAGGAGTCAGTTGCTATCAGTTAATCAGGACACTCTCCATTTGCCAAAGGTCTCACTTGTGTTGAACCCAAGGTTGTCTGATAAGTGTTCACCCATTTAATTTAAGTTTCAAGTTTATCAAATAAATACATCTTTTTTAGTTTCACAGAGCTTTTGCCAAACATGTAACATGTCGATATGTTTAAATAATAGACTATTTAAATTAATAATTCCTTAACTTGCTCACATATTCATCAAATAATGAATTGTATAACTTTAGCTTATAGTTCTATAGCTGTTATTATTACAGTTGCTATGTATCTCTGTGTGTGTGTGTGTGTGTGCGTGGGGGGGGGGGGGGGGGGGGGGGGGGGGGGGGGGG
>JBBPCS010001808.1:0-14470 GCA_037974645.1 Hollardia meadi
CACACACACACACACACACACACACACACACACACACACACACACACACACACACACACACACACACTGTCCTCTTCCCCAGACTCTCAGTGACAGAAGGCTCCTTTAACCCCTCTGTGCCACAGTCCTGTAATCCAGGCCCAGATTTACAGCAATCTGGCTACTTACATACATATCATCCAACCAGACCTTAGCAGTACCCCCACCCATACACATGAAGAGGGGGGCTCACAGGGATTAAGGGATGGGACTAGGGATTTAAAGGGTGTAATGTGTAACATAGTTGATTGTTGAGTCTCAT
Organism: Hollardia meadi; assembly: GCA_037974645.1. Taxonomy (NCBI): domain Eukaryota; kingdom Metazoa; phylum Chordata; class Actinopteri; order Tetraodontiformes; family Triacanthodidae; genus Hollardia; species Hollardia meadi. The sequence goes on from JBBPCS010001808.1 coordinate 302, forward strand.
TCCCAGGTCGTCAAATACTGACGCTTCGGGTTGGTGGCCGGCCCGACCTACCAACCCAAAGCGTCAGTATTTGACGACTCAGGAATAAGACGCAACATCTTACAAATTACTCCTTTAAAAGAATCAATATCAGCATTAAAGAAATAGTTTGCGAGAAAGCGAATAAACATTTTTCCCAAAAAATCCAGAGAGTTAGATCAGAAGATCGATAACACTCTCATGTCTGTATGGTAAATATAGAACTACAGTCAGTTATCCTAGCTTAGCATAAAGACTTGAAAATGTTAATTAGTGAGCTTTAGAGGTGCTGGTATTGGACAGAGTCCCACTAGCTGTCAAAATATTCTTTTAATGGCATTTATTTAAGATGTTGTTGGTTCTTTTCTCATTGTCATCACTAGGATTTGTAACGGTGTATGTAATTTTATAAAGTGATACTATATTGTAATATAGTAAATTTTCTGGTAAAAACATTTGAGAAACAGTTAATGGTTGAAATAATTAGACAACTGTTATTTTCAGCTAATCATAAAATTAAATACACAAATCATGGTTCTTTGTTAAAATGATGCGAAATCCTACAAAAATTGGCTTAAAGCTTTCTTGCTCACTGATTTGCAAATATAATAATAAAAGAAAGCTAACTTGCTATAAACCATTAAACATTAAATTGTGTTGACTTAAGCCTAATATCTGTCACATAAAAGATGCCTCAAGATAAAATGTTTCAATAAATAAATAGAGCCGTGGTAACATAATGTAGATCGGAACAGATTGCACATCTTAAAATGCTCCGTTGACCTTATAACCCTGTGCGTCACTAATTGCTAATTAACTGTGCAGCTTTGTGTGAAGTTGAACGCACGGCGTCTGCATTGTGAGAGAGCAGTGTTTCTTCATTACAGACTTTATCCACTCTGCGGTAACAAACGGCTCATAAATGACAAAATACCATAAAGTTACTGGAATTTTATGAGATTTACACACACTCACACTCCGTCAACCTCAGTTTCACCTTCTCACATACATCACTGAGTGATTTATTTCACACAACCACAATCACACTTTCTTCTTGATGGCAGGCATCGCTCTGTCATCTCTCTCTCTCTCTCTCTCTATCTCACACACACACACACACACACACACACACCCAAGGACATTGTGGCTCAGAGTGGTGCATTAATAACAGGGGCCATTTTAAAAAGAAGGGAATCACAGGGCATGAAGGGTAAAACCTGCTTTTTAAAAAAATATTTATTTATTTGTCCGGCAATCTACTTTGTAAAGTACTTATGCATACACTGTAATAGATTTGAATCCCTTGAGACAGTTTGTACTTTATCTCAGGAAAACAACATCAGCCTGCTATAAAAATGACACCTTCTGTTTCTCCTCTTATTGTTCTAAGCTAAGACACAGTGTTTCTGTCAGCCATGTTTTTTAAAGGTGATGGTTGCTCGCTTTTTTTCGTCCACCCCACCTCAGGTCAAATGAGTCATGCTTAGAGCAGATGCCACTTTCATGATGGCTCTGTTCCTATGGAGAGAGTCGTGTGTGTGTGTGTGTGTGTGTGTGTGTGTGTGTGTGTGTGTGTGTGTGTGTGTGTGTGTGTGTGTGTGTGTGTGGGTCTGCAGCTGATTGTGTGTGTGTGCATGCATGGATGTTTACATGCAAATGTAGTGGGGCTTTTTACTTTGGGCTGTTATGTTCATTCAACTAATGGTCTAGAAAAAAAACTGCATGGGGCTTCCTGTAGCCTCTTGTTGTTATGTCCTGATCCCAGTTTGAATACCAGTTTTTATATTTGTCTTAAAGCTGCAGAGAGCATGTTTTATCTCAATGGAGTGAGTGTCTGTTGCCAGCAGGAATACAAAAATATGTTAATTAAATAAAAACTGGTGGTGGGTGGGGGGCACTCTGGCACATTGCCAAATGTGCCAGAGTGATTGTGACAAATAAAATGGTTGCTTTGCTTTAAGTTTGATGATGATATTAAAATATTAAATCTAATCACAGTGATGAATTTAGTATATATGCTATGTACTTTTTTCTTCCAGACTGAGATGCCCAGTGTTTACAATAAGAAATACACATGGAAATTTACTGGCAGCACAAATTAAAAACATGTTCTGCTTTTTAAAACAAAAGCGCTAGAATACCTGGAGGTTGAAGAGACACAACACATGGTGAGCTCCAGGTAGTAATGTCACCCATTGTGTTTTATACATGATTTCTTCTGCTGTTTCAACGTGTCACTGAGGGAAGCTGGAACATAAAGCTGAAACGCCTTTGAGGAACAGCTGCACCAGCAGCATTATGTGTTATATGACCCATGTTCTGTATGGAGATAAAATGATCTGTCAAGCTCATGTGAGCCTATGATGTGAACCTCTGTGACTGTTGGAATCCACGTCTGTCCACGTTCTTTTAGGTGTTGTAGAATCAAGAAGCTACTATTAAATTTACATTGGGTTTATTTCTTACAGTGGATGGTAGAGCCTTTATTTTGTAGTCAGCCTTGGTTTGAGCAGAGGTTTCCCAGTGTGTGTGCTGAATACTAATTCAGTACTGACACATCTCTCCCTTATTGAATTGTGTGTAGTATTATGATTCGTCAACTTGAAACCGTCTCATCTTAGCTTAAAGTAATTAAGTATCGGGGCCTTTTTTTTTTCTTGGTCTATTTAGATTTAATTCTTCATGTATGTGTGTGCACGTACAGGCATTTCCCCAGAAAAGGGTATGCAACGTGCAGGCGCACATGTGAGCGTGCACAAATGTACATCCGTGTGTGCACATGGGCAGCAGTGGGGTCCTTGGATGTGGCTGACGCCTGGAGGGTTTTAGGGCAGCAGATTGTGAGTGGGTGACTCATCCAGCCTGGATCCTCACTAGGCCTACTGCAGTGCAGCGTAAAACAGATCCAGCTGGGAGATAACAGATGGGGCGGGAAGGACAAAGAGAGTGGAGTAAGGAAAAAGACATAAGAGGAGACAAGAAAGGGGGAAAGAGAAGTTGATAGAAAGTAGTCGAGTGGCAGAGAGATAAAGGCCAAGAGATACTGAAGGCGAGAGACCCGTCACTCTGCAGGGATTTACCCTCTTGTTTTATGAGAAATTTCTACCAACTTGAATTTGTCAGGTGATATTGATACTATGTTCATCTAGTGTTTTTTACTTATTAGTTTTGGGTAGGGCTCCAACTAATGATTGCTTTCATTACCGATTATAGTGCAGATTATTTCTTCAATCAATCAATCTGTCTACAAAATGGTAGAAAAAAAGTCGCCCATCAATCTTTTTTTCCCAGAGCACAATGTGACATCTTCAAATTATCCACAGTCCAGAACCCAAAAATATTCAGTTTACTAAAATGTTTGACCAGAAAAAAAGCAGCAAATCCTCACTTTTGAGGAGCGAAAACCAGAAAATGTTTGGTGTTTTTGTTTGGTGAAAATGACTGAAACGATTATTTGATTCTAATATTGAATTGTTGTAGCTCTAATTCTAGGAAATTAACAGTATTTATCTTTTGCAATAAGGTTTTGCTTTGTGATATCTACAACATCATTTAGGTCACAGGATTCATCGAGTAGTAGTGACAGTTTGTAGCTGCAGTATCACAAGACACCAACATTTTTAAATGTTCGCTTTCTACCGTATCTACACATGGCTGCCAGTGGTGGTGTAGAAATACTCCAAATAGTCCAAATAACGTATGAGCATCAACATGTACTCAAAGTTCCAAATGTAAAGGTACTCATTATGCAGAATGGCCCTTTTTATGTGCTGTATGGATATATAGTTGTATTATTTATTTGATATTGTTTTTGTATGTATGTGTTGTTGATGCATTAATCTGCGTATCACTTTAATGTCGCATCTGATAAAGTTGAGGCTAATAAAAAATAATTTCGTCGTTGATCTTATTTTATATTAATAATCTGAATCTGGAAAATAACATAAATGTAATGGAGTAAAAAGTACATTGTTTGCCTCTGCATTGTTGTGGAGGAAAAAGGTATAAAGTAGCATAAAATGGGAACACGCAAGTGCAGTACTTACTTTCCACCATTGATGGTAACTTGGTTAAAGTTAGGAAATGATTGTGATTATGGTTCATAAAAAGGCAAATGTTAATGTTAGGTGTTACAGGATGTACGCTCCAGTCTCCCTGACCACTACACCCTTATATCCTGCCTCACTAAATGTTGCAAACTACCTCCGGCACTGAACCCTGCCATTGGCTGTAAATCGTGCGCTGCAGAATTGTCTGATATGGATGTGATTCCTCGGGATACTGGGCTGAGTACCAAGTGTAGATGTGGTGTGTCATGTCTGTTCCTTCCTCATGAGTCAGAGGACAAAGACTCATTGTTAAAATGATCTCTTAAGAATTGGATGCACTCATGCCAGCCAACCCAGTGTATCCAGTTTTGGCCCAGTGTGGATCAGCAATGCAGAGAAAAGCGATGCTGCACTGGATCAAGTCCAGCAGTACAGTATCCGCAGCAATGTACCTCCCATCCTTTTACCTGTATTTATGTCCTTCCCTCACGGTGCTTCTAGTACTCATTTTCCTTCCAGCTTTAAAGAACTACATTTTTACTATCCACAGGAGAGCTCTCCTGTGGAGAGTCTCCATCAGGAGATATTTTGCCCTGGTACTGACGAGTGCAGACAGTATATCTTCTGGGGCTGCTTCCCTTCCTGAAATTTTCAAACAAGGGGGTCTTGCACTGGTCCTCAGACATGTTTTCTAATATATTAAGGCAACAGTGACATTTTGTTGGACTGTTGTGAGTCTAAAATCTTACCTTCATCACCTCACCTCTAACAAATGTTAGATTTTATCTCCCTGACACCACATAAATCCTCTAGAGAGCATTACAACAATGACTTTTTGTCTGTGTACTCATGAGCATGTGGTAAACATGACTCGCCATCACCAGAGCTGGTGCTACACGTTGCAATGAGGTGTGGCCAGAAACAAGTCTGACATACCTGTACAGTATATCTCGATAAATCCATTAGATTTACTGAAAGCACAGAAGATGTAATATGTAACATTTCCACATTAAAATTTCTTAACACAACAAGACCATTATTATATATTTTATAGAGTTGTGTACTAACACTATCCCCAATGTTTAAAACAATTTTCAAACCCAGAGAAATCCATTTTATTCAAGGTAATGGTGCTTTTTTTCCCCCCTTACATCAAAAGCATTTGGCAGTTGATTTAATTTAATTTATTCATTCAATTTCACATAGTGTCTCAGTCAAAAAGTACACAATAGCTGTAGCGGGGGTTTAAAAAAAAAAAGTGTTGTAAAGGAAGTGCTCTAACATGAGATTATCCACTCTTTATTTCACTGCATGCTCTGATTTTATTCAGCGTACACTCATCCCCTATGGTACAGTATGTCTGAGTTCACCTGGCTTTCGTCTATGAAGGATGGGAGAAGTCTGTTCCTGGCACACCAACACACTGCTTACTGTATACATTCATTTCAGACAGAATCCTGTTCACTCCTTAAAGGTCCAATCCAGAAATACAATGTGATGTTGAAAAACTACTTTGAGACTACTGGCTGTGTGTTTACACAGTGATTTATTGCGCTGAGGACATTGCTTTCACTGAAAGCAATTGTTATTTCTCCTTTATTATTATTAAGTTATTTCTCAGCATTATGTTTGCAGGCATAAATATATGGAATGGTTCAACGGTCACAACAAAATAATTGCTTTTATGCATAGGTCAACTGTAAACAAATGCTGCAGTATTAGAAAGAGGAAAAGAGAAGAAAAAAGAAAGAAAAAAAGAAAAGCAGAAGAGAACGAGAGAGAAAAAAAAAGTTTAAAAAAAAAGAAGTAATGGTGCGTTTTACTTGTTTGCTTTTCAATAATACTTAAAAAACCAAAGAGCGTCAAAGAGACAGATTTTTAAGGTTAAACTTCTTTATTCAGTGTTTTTACTGGTTTTAATTACCACGTCCATTTGTTTTGGAGAGAAAGAGACCTCGTGAACGATGAACACTGAACTCTTAACCTATAAACAAGCTAAGCTAATGTTAGCAGCAGCTCAGCTCATAGCACCTCCTGTCGCCCTGTGTCTGCCAAAGAGCGTAGAAGACAGATTTTTCACTTGAAACTGCAGGATTCAACGTTAACGAAGTAAACTTAGCGATAAAGTGACAAATAAATGTAATGTCTGTAATGTTATTTAAAAATAAACTGCGTAACTGTTACTGTGCCGCTAAAACAGAGCTTTTCCAGCAGAGATGCGTCCGCGAGCCTGTCTCACAATCAATCATTAACCAGCTCGATAGATATCAACATTGTGTCATGGCCCCTTGCATCTTATCCAGATGCACAAGGTACCCTTTGTCGCCAGGCAGAGACTATTGATTTATAAAGAAGAACTAGATACCAGATGCAAAGATGGCGTCTATTCAATCAAGTATTATAGAGTATTGCTCGCCTGTTGCATACACCCAAAAAGTTTTCTAGTTTCCGATTTACTTCCTGGTTATGCGGACGAGGCCAGCGAGTTCCTGCTCGGCTCATAGACTTTACATTGTGATGACATCAGAGATTTTTAAATCGCTTTTCTTGGCTCGAGGAAAGTTTTACATATATGAAACCTCCATGGATCAAAAATTCACAACAGAAAGAGTCATAATTGACCTTCTTCGCGGTTCGAGGTGTCCTGTCAACCATTTTCCAGACGTCGCTTCTATAATGATGGTCTATGGAGAAAATGCTGTTTGGGCAGCAGGGGAATTTTTAGCTGCAATACCACGAGTGGCCACTGGGTTTAATGTACCTGCAATGTAAAGCTGTCCACTTCAGTTCCAGACTGCTTGAACAGATAACGTAGTGCGACATACTTTCCAAAGTGAGAAAGTGCCAAGAGGGGGTGGAGGGCGGGGTTGAGTGGAGGGTCACACACACGACTGTTACCCAGGAGACTGGAGTGCGTGTCCCATTTGAAACCAAGCGTCACCAGTCATTTCCTAAACCTAACCACATGGTTTTTGGGCCTAAACTTAACCAAAGTAACAGACATTGTGCTTCAGGATAAGACGCCATGGTGCAAGCCTTTGTGCGTCACCCAGAGATGCTAAAGGGAAGGCTTAGCGCGTTGGCCGCTGACGCCAAATGGTACCTTGTGCGTCTGGATAAGACACAAGGGGCTTATGACAAAAAGTTGGTATGTTGACGACCTGGGATGAGAACGCGTTGACAGGACTGAGGAGGAAAAATCTTACATACTCAACACTATGGAAGTTAACTCAAGGGGTAATAATGTTGTTTACGTCATAACATCAATGGCATTAAATATCTTTGGAACGTCGCATGTGAGAGACTGACAAGAAACCATTGTGCTGCAGTGTCTTTTTGGAGACTTTGTCAGATAAATCCATAATGAAAAATCTGACACTGAATGTGATTATTTATCCATTTTCTGTTTAGAAAACAGTTACTGTTGTTAAAAATTACACTGTGCGTTTAAATAGAAGAGGACAGGAGTGCACATGCAGTGGCCAGAGGGTTGTAAAGGACCGTGGAGCTCTCAGTGTTGTGACGTCAGCTTCGTTCTGGAGGTTAATGACAGACGGACACGGCCTGTACCTGGACTATTCTTAGCTCGTCCTGTGGTTAGATGCTGTCCGCACATTTTGAATGAGAGCAATGGCTCAGTAAATGGCTTCATCCAGACGAAATGTGAATGAACAATGTTTAGCCAGCTTCACCATTGGTGCCTGGTGTTCTGTTTTTGACAGTGACAGTGGCATCGAGGGTTTTGGTTTGCCTGAATTAAAAGTGAGCTGTTCGTCACTCCGTGGTTTCTCTTTTCCACTCCCTTATTTCTCCTCCTCCCACTCTCTCCCAGCATCAGTATTTAGGCCATGGTTGATGTTTTATTCAGGACTGATATATTAAATATTCTGGGCATCAGCCACAGCAGGAGAGAGTCAGGGGGCTGGAAAAGGGAAATTCTCAAGACCCTTTATTACAGACTGGGTAAAGATTAATCTTATCGAGCATAATGATGTTGATGCCTTGTTCTTTTGTTTAAATTTTTATCCTAATGTGTAATGTGTAACATAGTTGATTGTTGACTCATATTCCCAGCTCATCAAATGGCAACACTTTGGGCTGGTGGTCGGCATGACCCAACAAACCAAAGCATCAGTGTTTGACGACCTAGACTTAACATCTTATAAATTGGTCCCTTGAAGATATTGATCACGAATGTGAATTGCTGAAAGATCAGTAACATTACATAATACAACAAAAAAATGCTAATAGGTTTTTTATTATGTGATGATTCCACAGTTAATGTGTTGCCATTCTTGCAGAGTCAATTTACTTTCATGCATGGAAATGGCTAGAAACACTGATAAGACTAAATTAAACCACCTTCACACACACACACACACACACACACACTTCTACTTCAGGAACATTCAGGTCACATCATTATTAGCCCAATCTATAACCCAGGAGCCTGCAGCACACACTCCTCCACAACCATTCACCGTGTTGGTTATTGGTTTTGTTTAATAGCGGCTGAAGGAAATAATGAAGGGCCAATGAAACATGATTTACAGATATGGATGTTTTTACATCCCCGGAGACCTTGTGAAGGTACTCTCTGTGATGTGTTGGGCATTTGCTCAGGGTTAAAGGTCATGAACCAAGTCACACAAGCCAATCACATTTTCAGTCAAGAATTTAGAAAGAAATGAGAGACACATTTTGCATTGATAAAACCTTTTAATAATAAAACAGTTTTGGTCAGTAATAATGTAGTGTAAGTCTGGCCAGAGGGTTTGTCAGAAAAAAAAAGTCTCTGGCAACGTGTGTCTGCCAGCCCAGTCGTTGTGATATTATCTGTTGTGTTTGGTAAGGAAAGATGGCAAAAATTAGCTGGGGAGATGTAAAAAAATATATAGTATTTATTTTTTGCCACACTAGTGTCATGGCTCTGTGGATTCCAGCATGTCCACCATTTTAGTCATGACTGAAATATTCCAACAGCTATCTAACGACCTACAGAGGAATGGAGCAGACATTTGGGTTTCCCAGAGGATGAATGACTTTGATCCCCTGAATTTTCTTCTAGCATAGGCTTGACATTTATGGCTTTTACCGAAATATCTCAGTAACTACTGGATGGATTGTGGTTAGAAACGTTTCAAAGAACGAAAACCATTCAACTGCGAGGTGGTAAGATGCTATTTGGACTGTGGAGAGGGTGGGGAGGGGCTGTCAGGCTACATGCAGGTAGGCCTAAAGCTTGTGCATTACTCATTCAGCCTTGTGCAAAGTTGCAAATAATCCGTTGTTTCTTTCTTTCTGATGCTTATTTATTTTATCCTATTATCGATATATAAATCATTTTGTAAAGGCAATGACATTTTAGAAATAACATTATTAACCGTTCTCCTATAAGGTTCTAACCGGTTATTAATTAGAGGAGAAGCTGGAACACTGGAACGGAACAGAAAAATAACAATTCTGCTCAGAACGAACCGAAATGAAACACATTTTGTATTTAATCCCTTCTGGTAACCATGATGCCTGCGGAGTCAACCCAGATGTCTTTGATGACCCGTTGACTTTTCCTCTCATGCCACTATGATGTTGACATTTGTGCTTTTGCGTCAGATTTCTAAGCAACTCCATCATCAGGTCAAAATTCTAATTTATCCAACATTAGTCAATATCTGCCAAACTAATGCCATTCCAATCATCCTCAGGTGCATTTTGTGTTTAGTGCTAATTCACCATCATCAGCATGCTAACATGTTAAACAAAGATTGATAAGTATCATACCCGCTAAACATCACCATGCTACCATTGTCATTGTGAGCATGTTAGCATGCTGATGGCCACTGTGTATAAGTACAACCTCACAGAGTTTTTAATGTGGCTGTAGACTCTTTCCAAACATTTAGATCTGAACTATTTCTAATATGTACAGGACTGATTGTCAAATCTGCCGATTAAATGTATTCAGCATTTTAATCATGCAAAGTAGCAGCACTTGAAGCTGGTTGGAATATCATATCAACATACACATTGTAATTGTAAACATATCTGACTGATTACCAGAGTAATGGACAATATTAAAGTTTCTGAGATATTTCAGTCTGGACTAAAGTGGTGGACCGACCAAAATATTAACAAAAGCGTGCACATCCAACCTAGGTGCAGGACAGAAGTCAAAAATACAATAATAAGGTTTGCACACTAGATGATGCTACAATAAATATTGATTACCTCCAGATGTGATGTTTCGGGTCCAAGCTCTTCTCCAGACATGAAAAACTGCAGACACACATTACAAATACCCATACAGAGGGGTTCCCCTGACAGGTCATGTGACTACAAAAATTAAAAGAATAATGAGAAAAAAAGAAATGCATTGAATACTAGACCAGTCTACCAACATTGTCATCCCTAGAGCTCTGTCGCTAGCAAACAAAAGCAAGCAAAAGAGAATGACAGCATAATATGCATGTTATATTGCAGGAAATGCATTTATTCCCTTTGCTGGAAAATTGATGAGGAAAAGTGTGGTACAGAAATGAAGAAAGCGAGAAGAAGGAAGTTAGAGAGAGGGGATAAAGTGGAGCAGAGGGCAGAAGGAGATGAGAGGAGGAAGTAATGGAGTGAAGTGGAGAGAAGAGACGGATGTTGGGGAAAAAGAGGAGATGAGGCTGTGCTTTCAGGCAGATATAGCATCATGTCCTCAGTCTAATGCTTAATTTGGCTCATGAAGGGACAGTAATGAGGGATGGGAGGGAACACATTATGCTTTATTGTATTTACATGTCTGTTAAAGTGAGTATCCAGCAGGGTTTGGGCTTGATGTATTTTTGTGTGAGCGTGCTTTCCATGTAGAAAAAAAAACACGTTAGTTGATGTAGCCGTAGACACACAATGTCCTTCCCTCAACTGCAGAGCTGAGACTGAATGGCTTGTCAGGGATTATACTCAGATTAATCAGAGCACAGTGACTTTGCATCATATTGGAGCTGTGTGTGACTGCGGCTGTAATCTGTGAAACGTGCTGCATGTGCTGGACCAGGCCACCAATTATACCATGTGACGGCGGGGTCAGAGATTCATGACTCCCCCTTGCTTTTTTTTTTTTTTATCAGAGTAGTATTTTTAGTTTATTTCTTCTGCAGATACAGCGTACAGTATAAGCTTCAGTTTTGGTATAAATCACTAAATTAAATTATATGTAATTAATTAATTGTGACTAAACCTGCACTATTATGCATTATAATCGCCTAATGTTTTTGTTTACTGTGCAGTTGAGTAATGAGTTATTTAATCACACTGGTGCTTTTTGTAAACAAGCTTCTTCATCATCTTCTAGACTTGTAAAAAGTGCCAAAGGATTGTGGGTAAATGAAGTTATTTAATCTTAATATGACAAACACCACCCACAGACTGAGCCGTGGATTAGACACCTTAAATTAAATGCAAATGAAAGATTTAATTAGAAAGCAGGTGTAGACACTCTTTAGGATAGTGAGTATATAAATTAGATTTATCTACTCATTTTTTTGTTTCTGCATAAAACATCAAATAAAATACATGTACAATAAGTATTTGCATACATCATTTAAGAAAGACCATACTTGAAGTCCACCTTCTTTAGTATCCATTAACAGTATATTAACATTTAATTATTATTTATGATGCACTATAATGTAGTTTTAAGCAGATATAAGTGTATTAACATACGTACTGTATGTCTAACTCCTCCTGTGGGCATCTTTAAGTAGAATTTGCTGTATAAACAGATAATGACTGATAATATAATAAAACAGTGGTAATGATATAAAATACGTCTTTACAGGAGAAGTTTAAATTGTTGGCAAATATTAATAAACACTTGAAAATTCCCAGCAGGTACAAAACTTATTTGCTTAGTTAGTTAATTACAGCAGAGCTTTTGACATGAAGTGGCCGAAAAGTAGATTTATGCCTCCACGCAGAAATGTACAAGCTATGTACAAAACAGTTACAGGGATTATATGTCTGAGTGCATAAATTATTGATCTCCAACCTACTTTTGTAGCCATTGGCCCAAAACGGATAGCTATTTATAAAATTCATTTTTTGACAGCGCTGACCAACACAGTTTATTAGGTACACAAAGCTAAAACTACCACAGTCTAATACAGTCCTTTAATCAATCCTCCATTCATGAAGGTTATAATGTTCAGTTTTTGTTGAAACTCTTTCAGGGAAGTGTATTTAGGCTCCCATATGCTTCCAGTTTTTAGCATTTCACTGTAAATGATGCTTTCATTGTCCAGCTTGGACTTTACATGGAGATAACACACTGGTCCATGTTGACTTGTTTTCTTTTTTTCTTCTTTTCAATAGCAGTCTTTTGTTGTTAAAGAATAATGCTAACATTCTGACAACAACTTTAATACATCAATATTCAGGCCTTAGTAACAGACAAGGTCACAAAGTGTGCCTTTTATTGATCCCTCACAGATTATTTTTAACCTCTTTAGGGTTTTTTCACTGCTGAGTTTTTTGGGCTGCAACTTATGGTAACACTCTCCAAGAGGACTACATCTATAATGCATTATGTGGGCATTTATAATGTATTATAATGCATTAATAATGTTTTATAACTTAACTCATAAACAATGCTTTTTGATGCACTGTATCAACAGTCAAAACATTATAAATGTGACTAGTTCAAAGGTCTGAATGCTGTGTGTGTTTGTGTGTGTGTGTGTGTGTGTGTGTGTGTGTGTGTGTGTGTGCGTGCGCGCATTATAATACACTATGAATGCCCTCATACCACATTATAGATGTGGTCTTTATATAGAGAGTGTTACACAACTCATTATTAGTTTAAATATCGATTAGCCTGTAACTTGTTTAATGTAATACAGATTTTTCCAGACGTGATGTCTTTACATTGCTTCTTTTTTTTTGTCCAAAAAAGATATTTGGTTTACTATCATACATGACAAAGAAACGCTTCAAATCCGCACAAGCTGCGACCAGTCAGTGTTCTGAGAATCATTACATTTCTGGTCTGTCTGTCCCCTCCTGTTGTGACCTTCTTTATAGACTGGAAATCTAATCAAATCACACTGGTGTTAAATAGTAGAAAGTCAATATCTGATGTACAGGATATTGGTCTGCTGAGGCTTTTCAGTTTTCTTCTCTTTTAATGGCTCATGCCAGCCTTTGGATGTATTAATATTATTGTTTATTTTAGGAGGGATTGTAACAGTGTGACTGAAAGTCTGTGGTAGCGTTTAGAAGGTAAAGGATCTGTTTTTGCTGCTTTATTGATTTTTGTGTAAAAGCACGGCGGCTTGTTTCTTCCTGGATCATTACTCTGCCATCGCTGCGGGATGGTTGAGGTTGAAGTTAGAAATAAAAGTTGTTTATCTTCATCAACAAGGATAATGAATCTTCTTTCATGCAAGGCTGCATTTGTTAAACTCCACCAAAGCCTGTGTGAAACGATGTGTTGAGTTCAGGGAACATTAGTGTGTTGGTGTCTCTCACAGACAACAGGTACAGTCTGTACACTCCTGGTGTTGTTTTCACTAACGCTGCAACCTCTCTCTCTCTCTCCAGATCCTTCCTACCTCACTTTTTTGATGTGTTTACTGTTTATTATTTATATGTACATATTTATTATGTTCATCTTATAGATTATGAACCCTGGATGTCTACTTTATTCTCTCTATGCATGGCCTTGTTCTTGAATATTATGGTAAATTACACAAGAGTAAACAACATTTTTTTCACTTTTTTGTGCATTGTGATCATTAAAGATGCCTTGTGTAATTTTAGCACCATCTAGCAGTGAGGTTTCAGGTTGCACCCAACCGAATACGCTCACTCATGAGCGAGCATTCTGGCCATCGGGCAAAACAGACGCGACGCAGTCTGCAGGAGACTGGTCTGCCACTGTGTTGTTTTCCTGCACCGTTATGTTGTAATATTGTGTGTTGTCACATATTCGAGTCGTAGGTCACGGACTGAGAGACCGGCGAGTAAGCTGTGTACCCGGTTGATATAATGACAATAAATCTCAATTGAATGTTACGAAGCAACCAACGCCAGATCCATGCTAATCTAGCTGGCTAACTGC
>JBBPCS010001809.1:0-14468 GCA_037974645.1 Hollardia meadi
TATATATATATATATATATATATATATATATATATATATATATATATATATATATATATATATATATATATATATACTGTATATGTATATGTTCAGCAAAATAAGTGGCAGAGTGAGAGAAAGAATGAAAAAAATAGTATTTGGGTGGTGGTGGGTGGGGGCGATGTTAGATCTTTACTCCTGATTTATTTTCTTTTTAAATGAACTGTCACGCTGTGAAGCTGGGTGATTTATGCAAACAGGCTAGTTCAATGATTAACCAATTGTGGGTTAAACACAAAGAGAAAACAGCAGCGACGGACACCGGTAACAGCAAATGTCTCATCAAAAACATTTGCAGATAAAGACGAGGCTACACTTAACCAAGATTAGGCTAAGATTAGGCTAATTATTAGTATTAGTATATTATTCTATTTGTAGCATTAGATTCCAGTGGCGGCTGCGTAAGATTTTTTTCCAGCTTCTTTGATCCAAAAAGTCCAAAAGTCTAAATGTTTTTTATCTAACGAAATAGTCTGCTTCAATCCATATGTCGGCACTAAGCCTTTCAAAAATCATTTGGTCGACACTATTTGCTCTCCTGCTTGCCGCACACAAACGGAGGCATGCACCTGTGATATTAACGAGGCAGTCTAGCAGCAATCTAACAGCACCATAAATTACATTTATATAACCAGAACAACAAAAAATCTATTTCAGCTGGCTCAGTTTTCAGACCGTAATCGAGGTGCAGAGGAGATGGTTCTTTTCCTCCCGGGCAAAGTCGATTCTTTCTTCAGGAGAAACAACACACAGGAGCTTCACTTTGGTCTTGAGAAGCTGCAGCCTTCATTTACTGACGAACTGTAACCAGCACTGTACATTTACTGTTAATATAGAATATTATTTAGCCTTGTGATCTTTACAGCCAGCCCATTCTCATCCCCACCACGTCAGACATCAGCGTTTTGTCAGGTAACCTCACGTCTTATCCAGACGCACAACAGTTTCGTGTCCCATTTGAAAGCTAGCGTCATCAGTCATTTTCTAAACCTAACCAAGTAGGGTTTGTGCCGAAACTTAACCAAAGTAACGTAGACCTTTTGCGTCAGGATAAGTTGCATGGGGCACATACGAGCGCACCAGCTATTTGAGATTTTTTCCCTTACCCGAATACAAATATTTAAAAAAATATTTGTATGAAATATGATTTGTATGAAAGTGCCATCTAGCTCCATTATATTGGAGAGAAGGCAGACGTCTCTACAGCCGACATCTCCAAAACTGAGCAACCCACATCAAAACAATCTAGATGGATTTTGGGTTGAACTGTCGCTTTAGTCATTAAAGTGGTGGGAGAAAAAAAAGTTATAACGGCAAACATGGCTTCGATGGTTTCAACCATAACCCATCTTTTCAGTTTGTCTTCTTACACTGAGTTATTCTCTTCTAGAGGTCTGCCACGCCTGACTGACGAAAAGAAATAAAACAACATAAGTCTACCTATTATTATGAGACTACACATCCGTGAAACAGGGAATTTGGAAATGGCCAAGCTGAGGATGCATATGAGCTTCCAATCGGGATTTATGTATTGGTCACTTCTGCCCTCTCATTGGAAGGCTGTTATTGAGTAGCGCAGCTGATCAGGCTGCATTGAAACTGCAGTATAACAACACTGCAGTTAAGGACAGACAACATTCCAATTTTTACATGTTATTTGTTCTCTTCTTCATCTAAATAAAATCAGGTCTTTGCTGAATGCAGGTGTGAATTTTGGAGTCATAAAGCTCATTTTCAAATAGAAGGCTTCTTTTCATTCCCTTATCTCTTATTTTCCCCTTAAGGTGCATCTTTGCTCACAGTCAAGTGCAGACAGAGAATCTGTGATAAATTGCTTTTAGCCCAAGGCTGAAGTTTAATTTTCATTCCAGCCTATTTTAAACTGTTTATCATTTAAGAAGCTCACCTGTATGACAAACTAATTAGTCTACAGACCATACTTTCTCAGCTGTCATGTCTGGTCCTTTAACACAGAACACAATTGATTTTTTATCATCAGCTATGACCAAATTCATCAGTGCTTTTATAGCTTACTCTTATTCATAGCTAACTTTTATTCATAGGGCTTTTATAGGACTATGAATAAATTATAGCCCTGACGTAGGCTATGATTGCCACTTTTTTTTGACAATTGTCAAAAAAAAATTTCTACACAACAGGAATTGTATTTACAAGCTGGAAAATAAATACAAAGCAAAAGTGGAAGGAAATCATAGTACAAACTTATACTTCTTTTATTTCTATCTTTTGATTTGCTTCTTTTTTAAAATGTTTCCATCAGTGTTATTATCATAACAACATTTAGCAATAATATGTTAAAAACAAAAGTCAGTATGAATTTGATGGGCTCAGATTGGAAATATGGGAGCATGCTGATGAATGGCTGGTGTTTAAAGTGAAATTTTAGATTAGATTAGATTCTCTGTGAGCATCTCTGAAATATACTTACAAAGTCAATTATGGATTAATTGTCTAAAGAGAGGTGTGTTCATGTGTGAATCTCTGGGACACTGATCATCAAAGTCCATTTTAGAGGAACAATAAGCAAAAGCTATTTTTACACAGAGATCCCACAATGCTGTCCCGTAAAAGGACCTCCATTAACTTTGTTTTTACCACTGAACCAAACAAAGCTGGCTGTGTCAGTATGAGATTTTAGATAGCATTCCGGCATTCCGGAAGCATGAAGTGTAACACAAGTGTCAGTATCTAGTGTGGCTCCCAGCATGCTATCCCACACTTTTTGCACACACACCAATTTGGCTTTGTCACTGCCACTTTAAGGCAGGACAGTCGTGTCAGGATACAGAATGTCAGGATACCATACAGATTGGTCAGGTGGAATAACGCCGCAACTCTTCTGTCTTGTAAAAACGGGCTACAGACCAATACTGGCTACCTCAGAGCAGTTAAGGCCCATTGGCAGGTGATCCTGTGTTACATCCGTCACCAGTAACTGACGTTGCTTCAGATGACTCTCGAGATGGATTTAGGCTCTGAGAAAAGAGGCCCAGTGCTGACAAAAGAGCAAAAGAACTGTTAATAGAAAATTGATTGAAGTGCTGCTTGGCTGATTTGTAGGTGATGACTACCATTTTAAAGTGGCCATATCATGCTCATTTTCAAGTTAATACTTTTATTTCAGGTTTATACTAGAATCCGTTTACAGGCTTTAATGTTGAAAAAACACATTATCTTTGCCATACTGTCCATTGCAGCAGCATCCTTTTCACCCAATGTCTCTAACGCTGTCTTTTAGCTCCTGTCTCTTTAAGATCCCCCTTTCGAAAAGCCCAGTCTGCTCTGATTGGTCAGCTGGCCCGCTCTATTGTGATTAGTCAGCCGCTTACTGTGTGTGTGTCAGAAATGTCACGCCCCTTACCATAACCGGATTTCTGTCACCAGAGGCTACCTGAGCAGCTGAAAACACTGCTGTAGCTACGGCAACAATGGCGTCGGTTGTACAAAAGGAATTTTCCCTTGTAGTGGAAAAAACAGCATCTCCTTGACTTGGTGATACGTCTAACAAAACTTCCCAGTCGGGGCGACATTACAGCTCTGCCCAAGGGCGTGCCAGACTAGCTGCAAAGCGTGCATTATGCAAAGTGTGACATAGTGATTTAAAAAAGTCACAGAAGTAAAGGCTAAACTACTGATGAGGTGTTTCAGTCACTTCAGGGGCAGTGTTTTCTGTAGGAGTAAGGAGCTCCCTTTATCATGGACTTTGGGATTTTTAACTAAGCAGACCTCGTACATGCACAAAAAGATATGTAACACACTAAAGGTAATGGAAAACCCCAAAGTGCATAATATGGCCTCTTTAAAATCAGTTCAGACTTTTTAAGAAGTGAAGGAGGGCTGAAACATACTCATGAAACATACATACAAGTTTGATGCACTCTTGGGTAAGAAACATGTCTTGTTAGATAATCCACTCTCCATCAGGGAGTCAGCTGCAGATTGCATTGTCAATCTTCAGTAGGATTTCACATAACAGGGAGATATTTGAACAGTAGGTGCTATTGCTTGATATTCTATCAAAGCAGGTTTAACATTTGGGCTTTAGTTACACAGGCAGGGATCATGCTCGTTTTACTGACTGTCACTTCAGTCAGTGTCAGTTGGGGCTGAAGACTACAAGTCTGAAAATGGGGGTGTGGAGTTTGAAAAAAAAAAAGTAAGTAAAAGAACTCTTTTGCCTGCTCCTCATCTCTGTTGTAGGCCAGAGGCTCCTGGATATATTTGCCTCTGCTAACATAGCACACATGGATCTCTTCTGTTGGCAGTCATGTTGCATTGTGGGTAATGTAGGCGCCATGTTTTTACAAGAAAGTAAATGTGATGATTCATGGGTTATTTGGTCTGTTTCACTGACAACCAAGAAACAACCTAGAAAGGTACTTACTGACAGGAGCAACACAATTTTTATAAGATTACTTCACTGCAAAGTTGATGAAACTTGAAAGCACATTTTTTGTAAATCCATTGGAAGCTTCCTCCCACTCTTTGTGCT
This sequence comes from Hollardia meadi, assembly GCA_037974645.1. Classification (NCBI taxonomy): domain Eukaryota; kingdom Metazoa; phylum Chordata; class Actinopteri; order Tetraodontiformes; family Triacanthodidae; genus Hollardia; species Hollardia meadi. The sequence goes on from JBBPCS010001809.1 coordinate 4,556, forward strand.
AAGCTAGGCTAAACATATTTGGGATGCAGCTCTCTGCTGAATGGCTATGAAACTGATTGTTAGCAGTAAATTATGTGACAACTCGAGTGACAAAGATGAATGTTTGTCATAAAATTTCAAAGTCATTGTAGTGTGACAGTGTATTTAGGCTCACTAGGCAACCACAAAGTGAATGTAAGGGGCCTGCCTTCTAATTTCACATTCATGACACTGATTTCTTTCCAGTACCTGAGGTGCCCCAAAACAACCTTGAATTGATTTGACAGCAGGATGTCACTTCCACGTCCTCTGTGTACGCAGTTCACTTCCTTCACTCATGCTCCTATGGCAATTTGTGAGGACTTGAAGGAGAAAGGGGGATTTTTCGCTGGAGGGGTCTTCCATATTGCATGGCACTTTTGGAGCATTTGGAACTGCAGCGTGGCATCTCTTCTGGATGCTGGATACAAAGACACAGCAATGTACTGTGGACCCAAACACATACAAACACCTTTTAACTGCTATGACTGATAGTGAATTGGAACTAATTTGTTTGTTTACATGTGAGGAAAGTGCTCAGGAGAACAGTACGTATCTGTCCCCAATACCATATGAGGCAGGCTTCACACCCTGCCAACACCAATGTGATCTCATGGGATGGCGTATGAGTAGCACGCCACTTTCAAGGTGTGTCACTTCACGCATTTTAAGCTTTTCGCGTGTCATTTCACTCTGTCTGCATTGACATGAGTTTTAGACATGCAGGAAACGACAACGTCAGGTGACTTTCAGCATGTGACATATGAGTCGCATGACCCACGGTCGAAGTTTGTATAAGTTTAGGCATAAAAACTACTTGGTCAGGTCAGGACATGGATTAACACCGGTCAACTTTTCGGTTTCACACGGGACGCGAACTCCGGACTCCTGGGTCAAGGTCCACTGCTTGTTTGAGCCAATGTAGATGCCATTAAATGACACACGAAAAGCAAAAAATGCGTTTTGATAACAAGCGAAAAGACTTAAGACTCTTGCATGTTATTCATATGCCATTCTGTGAGACCAGGCTGGCCAGGACACGATCAACACTCAATGCTCTTGGGCTACCGTTTTTATTCAACACACCCACTCACTTATAGAAATGCGGCACATTTCCATGACTGTCACCATACTGCTACATCAGTCTCTCATGTTGCTTTAAAAACTCGGTGCTTTGCATTCCACACACTTTAAGATGACATGGCTGTTGCTGTGTTACTCAGTCACTGACATCCATCATAAGCCCGCCGCGGTACTTTTTTGGCTGATATGCCAATATGATTTTCTTTCAAAACATTTAGGGGTGGTAAATCCCACAGTGTTGACAGATGCTTAGCAGTGATGGCTCTGCACAAACACATTTCCCTTCTTTTGGGTGCTTTGTGGAACAAAACAATCAAGCAGGGTTAGAAAGTCACAGGGTACATTATAGTGACGGATTCCTGAAAGCCCAATAAAGACCCTTACATCAATGCCAGTTTCAATTGATTACTTTTAATGAGTGCAAATAAATAATGCAGGACGGCTCACACACATACTCTCTCACACACACACTGGCAAGCAACTGAAACTTTAGTTTAATGCCCTTCAATTGCTTTGCCTTTGTTAAAATGCCTTTGAGCAGAATTGCTTGTTAGCACTTTGCCAGCCACCAGATCCCAATAGTACCTATAAGACGGTGTCAGAGGACTCTTCATCCTGTTAAGTCAGACGTACCGGTCAGCATTTATAAAAGCATGCAGGAGATTTTTATTCATCTCTGAGATTTACAAATTAAGCAGCAAAGTAACAATTTTATCATACATTGCTGTGGGCAGATCATAGTTTGTTTGTTTTTTAAACCTGGTTGATTGCAGTTTGCAAAAGTGTTTCATAATCACCAAGAGAGACGAATTCACACCTGTTACACTGCTTACTTGCAGTAAATTAGAATTTTTGTCCCAGGGGGCAACTGTGGCCCCACAAATGGCAATGACGTTTGATTTAGGGTGTGTCACAACTTTTATCCTTGATCAAAAATCAATGAGCTTTCAGTTTCAATAAGCCAAATCAAGAGGAGGGTCGTCGATGCTTCCAGTATACTTTCCACCCCACCACCACATGCTTTTGTGCAGTGTGTCCGACGCATGTGCAAATGAAAACAAAACAACACTAAAAAGACGACCCAGCTTAGCTTGCTGCCAACTTGTGGTAACAAGGCAACAACAGTGTCAAATTATTTCCGGATCAGAAAATGCTTATAGCTTTAGGTTGAAGTTTTGCTCTGATAGCAAACATCTGCATGACGACTGAGAAAAGCCATCCACAGAGGAAGGACATGAGATGTGTCAGACACAAGTTTGTCCATTAGATTGGAAGACTTGGTTGGTTTTTAGTATCCAATAGCCCTTGTCGTCAAATTACCATTTACAGTTAAGCCATTTTAAATTGTAGTAGGCTGGTTGTCTTGGCATTTGCTGATCATAAAGAACATTAGTGCCTTCCGAAAATCAAAATTTACATTGAAACAAACTTGAGCACGCTTGTTAGTGAGTACAAGGGGCATAATAAGCCCCTATGGGCTACTTGTGAGGCTTCTTGGCAGATGCAGCACCTTTGCAGAGAGAGACAGCACTTCTTGTTTCCTATTTTTCTTGCCAAGATACTTGCAAATCCACTTCTCCAACCTTCAGGCCACTGCATCCCCACGGTGTTGTTATGGTTAGATGTTCCCCCATTTTATCTCATGTACAATGTCATCCTCAGGTGTGAGGAAGCCGTTGAGAACACATTGCCTCCACCATGCAGAGCTACCAGTGGGGTGCTTTGCATTTAGGCTGGAATCACAGCGGCTCGTTCACACAGCATGGATCCTGTCTCCACAATGTGCCCATGTATATTTCATGAGTGTTTGAAAATGTAAACTCGACTTATCTTACTGTGTTATTTTTTCCTCGATGGAAGCGTATAAAGAGACAAACAGATCTTGGTCATCTGTGATTCATCGACAAAACACAACATATTTGAATATGTAAGATTTAGACAGACTTAGTCATACAATATAATCATTTCCACCATCCCTGGTTCTTTGTGCTGCAATCGGACCAGTGGCCTGATTGGAGTGCCAGAGGCAGGCTGGTGGTTAGCCCTTTCTTTGCCTCCACATAAATAACTTGCTGAAATGACAAACATGAGCAGTGGGTTAATTTTGCATTGTTGCTCATCAATGCATTGTTGCAGCATCTCTTTTGCTACTTTGCCTGCTTTGCATTCTGAATTCACTGATTAAGTAAGCCTGATTAGCTGAGCCGCTGCTGCCAAATCCACTCCTCAATTCCGAAGAGCATTGCCCCCCCCCCTCTCTCTCTGTCCATTTTTCATTCTTCTATCTTGTCTTTCAAGCAGATGAATAGATGATGAGATACGACAGGCCCAGTGCCACCAACAGAGAGGTTGTTTCCTGTTTCCGAGGTTCACACTGATGAACCTCTGATGACTGCCAAAACCAAGAGACCTGCAGTAAGACCAATTTGCACTATTACCTGCAAAATGCTGTTTTTGTGTTAGGGGTCTGGATTGCTTTGGAAACTATCTTCAAGTTCATAAATATAAGGAAACTATAAGGCATTTATTTTTGTAAATGTATCTGTTCAAAAGCCTAGTCTTATCAATAATTAAATAAAAACTTTCTAAAGTGTCCATCTTTTTCATAAAAAGGGCAAACATTTGCACATTTTGCGAGCAACTCCTTCCACCTTTGTGCCTCACCTCGTCCTACAGTTTTCATACCACCAAGACATTTAATATGTCAAATTGTGTTGAATTCTATGTACATGAGTGCTGTGGCTTTTCATGTTGATAACTGTTTTAATGCAATCCTCATAGATGACCATTGTATTCTATCTCGGCCAATGTGCAAACATTCTAACATTCAAATTTCTAAAAGCTCTATATTGCACACTAATAAACTGCATAAGATCTTGATCATGATGTACTGCATATTGCATTCAAATGTTAAATTTTAATCTAATTGTATTAACTGTATTCACCAATACTGTAACTGTATACTGTAACCTCCATTGATGTTTCAAATCACTCGGTTTTGCACACTGATGACGTCATTTCATGATAATGACATATGGCCTACAGTTTATGCACTAGTCTATATTGCATTGAAGGCTCATTCAGCCTATACTGCACAGCACAGCCTGCATTCAAATTTCAAAATGCTGACTCTTGCACACTGATCAACTGTATGGAATTTTATTGTTAGGACATTTACAGTGAGATATTATGAGTTATGCAATGCACTAAGCCTATGGAGGCCCATTCATTCAAATTGCATTCATCACTTAGCGTCTTTATACAGTACAAACTCTGTTAATATTTGATTATGTTGATACTGCACACTGATTAACCGTACTTAATGTCATCATGGTGACATTTACATACGTACATACTTAAGGCCTATGGAGGCCCATGCAGTCAAATTGTATTTAAACCTCTGCACATTACACTAGAAAGTCCATTCAAATTTTAAACTAAAGAAGTCATATGCTGTAATACATCAAAACCTAGTGCTGAAGTGTTTTAAAGCTCCCAGTCTTTCTGACAGCAACTATACCTCAGCAAATACATTAGGTTAGTTATCATATAATTATGCATTATGCATCAAAAATCAAACAAATTAGCAGCAAGACACACGTTTTCCTCAGGGAATACTTCTCTAGTTTTACATTACTGTCAATCATACAGTTTTTTTTCATTTCTCCATCTCTGGGTACTTGTATAAATGAAGGGTGGACAGATTTTAAGTAACATTTAGCAGTACTATCAAATGTCTTAGCTCACACAAAAAAAGTTGCAAACTGGGCCAGTTGTTTTTTTTTGCGTTGTCAGCACTCTCTCCAGTTCACTCGCTATGAAACTCAGTATGTTACCAAACAGATGGAATCCCTCAGTGTTTGAATTTCATCTGTGAAAATGGTTTATTTAAATATTATTCTGATCGTCATTATAATACAAACTGCTGCAATGTTCCAGTACAGAAGCCTCACACAATACCAAAGAAAAGAGAACTAGAATTCATCAGAAATTTGGACAGCTCAACAAACAGACAGGACCGCATTGAAATGAAATACACTCGAAGAAACAAATACATCTAGAGTGGATGAGTAGCGTGGCATATAAAACAGAACAAAAAGATGGCTGTGTGATGGTTCTGAAATAACATCCCTGAAGGAACTGCTGCTCTAGCCATCGTTGTGAACTTTTCTCCTCTTTGGTAACAGAGACCTCGTTGCTTGAAAACAATTCAGCCTCTATCACAACTCAAACTGTTTTTTTTAACCAAACATCATTTTTCGTCACAGTATAAAATCAATCATTGCTCCAATCTCTCCTTCTTTGTTATTCAATATGTTGAAAGGACTCGCAATCGTGCGAATCCCGTAGATTAGGATGAAAGCTTAATAAAGGAGATGTTTCTAATATATATAGATTTTTTTTTTTTTTTGTCAAATACATTTACCCAAGTTCATTTTAAAGAGATGAAAACCCACTTTGGACTTGTTAACACTTGACTATGAGTACATGACACCATTGTTACAAGTACAGAACATCACTGGCCTCTGCCATTTTAAATTGATTTTTTTAAAAAAAGAAATGTTAACATGCTGATTGTTTCATTTACAAGTTGTACAGATCTGTAACTTTGTACATGAGGGATGGACAAACTGTCCACCCAAACTGTGCATGCTCTCTCCAAAGTGCTGCGGCACATCACCTTTTCTCGATTCCTTAAAATAAGCCGTAGCTTTTCTGCAAACAGAACATTCTGAATCATATTACATAATGTGTCTAGTTTCAAAAGACAGCAATCAATTCCCAGTCCTAGCAGAGTGGCATATATGTGACGGTGATGCTAGATTAACTGTCCAAACACACCCTGAAGCTATCTGGAACTTGAAGGATTGGACAGGGTTGCCCCCCATATCGCCCACATATCTACCCAGGCTGGAAGCTGCTGATCAGTAGATGTCTCTGGTCTGATCCCAAAGCACGACACACCCTGTCAGCCTTTGAACCTCAATGCTAAATCAACAAGTTTCCCTCCTCAGGTCTTTGAGAATGCACTACATATACAAGGGTGATTTTTGTTTTGTCTGCAAAGCGGAATAAAGGCTTTAAGGGAGGTGAGTATTTTGCTGCCAACAGCACAGTAACTGTTGGCAATTACATCTGTATGTTATGTATGAATGTTAGATTATACAGCACATGATGAACTACATAATCATGCTTCATGTTAGCTTAGGTTGGTTCAAATTCAGGCCATCAACTTAGAAAAAAATAGTACTTCCTTAGGGGTTAATTTCTACCAAAATAAAATATTGATCTCACTGCAGGGCAACTGCTGCACTCTGGCAGCATGATACTCATGGCGGATAACATTCAGTTACAGAATGAATCTTGAGTCATGAATCAACTACTCTTATTACTCATAAATATTTCACTTTGAAATGGAACATTGGCATTTCTGACGCTGTACAATTTCCCTTCCCTTTTTTACTGTATCGTGGTAATGAGCTGTTGCACTATGAAATAAAAAAACCCACCGTTTTTCTGTGTTTGTGTCAGATTGTCAAAGCGTTTTGCTTGTAAATGCTCTGCGTGGATAAAAATCTCTATGATATATCATCTGGAAATAAAGCTAAAAATATATTAACTGTGGGATATACAAGAGGGGATTTCAACAAAACTAACATTTTTTTTTTTTTTTTTCAAACAGGGGGCATATACAATGTTGCTGATAAGCCGGTCTGCATCTTATGTCACCACCCAGCCACTCAAACATCTATCTGCAAATGTGTGTGTTTGCGTGCTGGCATCAACAGAATACAAACTAGCATTACTGACGACCCAGAGTGGGTGAATGCTCGTTCACCGTCCTGTAATAATGACATATACCATGGAGGGGCACAGCAACTGAAGCATGCCATTTAAAAACGGTGCAGGTCAATCAAAATTAATCATCCCATGGTCACATATCAGGATTTTGAATGACTCATAAATTGTGACATCCTTTTTTTTTTTTATTCCTACTGAGGATGCAATACAAATAAAATGACAAGGGACAATTTGTTTTTTTTTTTGTTTTTTTTCACACCAAAGCTAGCACATTAAAATAAAGCTAAATTCAACATACTGTATAACACTGAACTCCAAGTGTTGACTCACGTAGCTCGAGTAATGTATGTTCCCTCTTTCAAGCCTTCAGACTAATAAGCATGCACATCTGTATTCGTATTACTAACATGATGTAAAGTTATGCACATTAGATCATTTTGGTGGCCGATACAGCTGAAGGAAAATGAGAAATTTTGCGTTTTTTTTTTTAACCTAGTCTAAATTAACATGTAATTTATTTTGCTTCTTTGAGAGGGCCAGAGTGCCTGTTAACAATGACGTTCCATGGCTAATATGATGAGTGTCAGCTATGTATACAGCACATACAGTTATTCTAGGTGTTTCAAATAAAACAGATATATATATATATATAGAATCATATATATTACACAAATGTAAATTCTCCTTTTTTTCCTTGTTCAATTTTGAGCAATGAACACATGAAGAGGAACAGCAAAAACCATGAGAAAGTCATTCTTCCATGAGAGTTATCCAACAAGGTACAGAGTCCGTTTTTCAAACTGGGGCATTGCTCCGCAGATGGTGTCGATGTCAATGTACAAAAGGTAATCCAACTGGTTTAAAGGTGACTGGTGTTTGAAGTGGCTAATAACAATGTGCTGCATTACAAGAGCAGTAGTTGCTGGGAAATGAAGACCAACTGTGCAGTCCGTGTGGTGGTGGTGGTGGTGGTGGGGGGGGGCAAAAAAAATAAAACAGGGAATTATCTCGTTCACTTTGAGAGCAAACAGAGAGAGAGAGAGAGAAAGAGAGAGAGCAAGAGAGAGAGCGAGATCAGGGCGCAAACCATGTCAGTTCTTCAAATTATAACAAGGCATCCCTCACCAAAGCACACGCCAGAAGGAGGACAGCCAGTCCATAGCTGGATGATATTCTTGTACCTGTGAAGAGAAGAAACAAAGGATTTAAACTTTAAAAAAAAAAGAACATTAGGTTTTCTGATATAATCATCACACAGATTCCTTTTCATGGACCAGACCAAGGCTACTTTGTAAGAAAGGTATTTTTAGGTAATATTTTTAACTTGATTTAATCAGGTAGTCTCAGTGAGATCAATATCGTTTTTCAAGAGACACGTGGAAGTCAAGGCCAGACAACCACACAACTAGCATGCAAGAAACAACGCAGTATAAAGCCAAAGAAGCAGCAAGAGAAGAAAACAAATATTAATATCATGAAAACAAATACAAAAGTCATGAGAAAATGAAAGAATCTATTTTGAGGTTCACACAGAGTCACAACATCAGGTTTTCACTACACCATTATTATATTAGTGGCCATACAAATTGACAATAATGGTATCATGGTGCTATGTATAGACATTTTGAAAAAAATAAATAATGCTATGAGTTAATAAGTCTTTGACTGCCACGAGTGTAGGGAGATCCACAAGGCCGAACGTCTGCAATGGATTATTTAGACGATATGATCATATAGCACAATTTTAATATTTCATTTTTCCATATCAGAGTTATCATCAATATCGGTATCTTGTGACACCCATATACCAAGGTAATGATTTCTTTAAAACTCTGGTTGGATTAGGGCATGAGGGCAGTGTTGCAAATCAGTGAGTAGGACTTATACCCCTAAAATGTGCATTAACATGATGTATATAAATATTGTGATCTAAAATTACATATACAATATATGATATAGGAATTTATTTTATCTTGCCCACTCCCAATATTGCTATATCCACACATGGCAACCCACCCTTCCAGACTGTCCTCTTAAGAAAAGTGAGCACATCAGCTGTCTCAACAAATTCCCAAATACAAAACGGCCTTTCAACTTGCCACTTGTCACCTACCATGACCATGGTCATTCTCCCAACCTTAACCCAGTGTTAATTACTGTAGCCATGACGACAAAGGTCCCCTAATCTTAAAGAAGTCTCCATCAAACCATGATTTTTCCCTAAACCAAAACCCGGACAGTTTGGAAAGCACAGACAGACTACGTTGTCCTGCTGATAGCGGCATCAGATCAGGAAACATGACTGTGTAGTTCTGGAGGGAATGGACGAACAAAAACTTTTGTTGGAGGACTTGTTTTAACTTTCATATCCTTTCGTACGTTCCAACTCATCACATACTACTTCATGAGGTGGTACAAAAGGTAACTAAAATGTCATTTTTTGTTTTGTTTGTATTTTTGTTGTGTAACTAGTCGTTGTGTTTGTGTTTCACCCTCTTCTGCATTCCAAATTTTACACCATATAGTGCGCTGCTCGACCCATAACCCATGGGCTGACTTATAACTCAGGTCGGTTCACATCAGCATAAAAGAAAATATCGCAGATTCTCAGGCGAACAGGATAAAAAGTGACAAAGCAACTGAGTAAGTTATTAATAACTTAAAAAGTGCTGCAGCACTCAGTCTTGTATTAGTCTTCAGTCCTGAGAATTGTGCTAATAAAATGCATAAAGTTGACAGTTTGCAGGTTGGACCAGGTTTGTGTGGTTGATTAACGCATTATTTTGCGGGTCAGGCGTTACAGATTGGCTCTCATAATGGGTTGGCATATAGTCCATACACATCAACATGATCTTATTGGACGGCATGTAGCACGCCACTTTTAAGGTCATTTTGCGTGTCATTTAACGCTGCCACATTTTATGAGCTGTAAACATGGTAAATGTAAATGTCCTGTATTTATATAGCGCCTTTCTAGTCAGCTTGACCACTCAAAGCGCTTTACACTACA
>JBBPCS010001811.1:0-14463 GCA_037974645.1 Hollardia meadi
ACTTTGTCTGAAACAATGTTTGGGTGGGTTTTATGGGTCAAAGAACATCCACATGAACACCAGGACCCAGAGTTTCCACTAGAACATTCTGGACTGACGTGTCTGACAGATCTAATCTACTAAAATGAGTTTCTGTGTATTTGTTTTTTTTAATGGTGCAGCTCACTTCTCAGCATTCATGACAGGCTCAAAGTAAAAGACAGATGAAACACTTTGTTTTAAGTTAATGTATTGGCCCAAACTGCAGAACGCTGGTGTTAAACGCTTCTCCACATGGTGGCGGTAGTGTAAAGGCTATCAGAGGCTGTGGAGGAGCGTCACATCCTCTATTCTAATATAACGTTTTCATTTCTCTTTGTCAGACCTGATAATCAGCTTCTCTTCATAATCATCTTGTCGGTTTTGTCTGAGTCACAATATTAAAACATTTTAAAACCTTTTTTTCAATAATTTCTGTCCACTAAACCAAAATTCTGCTGACTTTTCCAAAATCTGAAGAGCTGATTTTTTGTCTTTTTTTCTTTTCTTTTCATGAGTTTGTAATGAGTTCCACAGATATTATATTGACACAGGAGTAAAATAAGTATTTGGATCTTTTACTTGAGTGAAAATAGAAATAGAGACTGTGAAAATACTCCATCAAACTCTGACTGTGATTACTTATTATTACTGATGCATTCAGGTGAGGGCTAATTAATATTTTACTGATGTATTTGGTCCACTTTTTGCTGATTTGGGCAATTTTTTTATAGTGTTTGGTTGTTTAATATTTTTTACATACAAAACATGAACTTATAAAACATAATGCATTGTTATTATGTTTTATTAGTCCATGTTTTCTATGTAAAATCTTTGTGAGATACACTCATAGACTTGTCATCACTTGCATGACCTGTCTTATTTATCATTGTTTTACTGTTTTATTTTTGTCAATATTGTTTATAATGTATAATACTGGTTTCGCACTGGGACTGGTGTGTTGTGTGCAACATGAGCGCCCTCTACTGGGCCCCTGCAGACATGAGGGGTGCACCCCACATACATTTACCAGTCTGCTGTATATCGTGTCCATTTATAACTTATTACTACGATGTTGGCTGTGAGAGAACCGATGTGAGTCTGTTGTTTTCAGAATACACGGCTGGTTGGAGCCAAAGAGAGACAGTTTGAACCGGGTTTATCACAACAGAAGAGAGACACAACTGCTACACAAGTACCTCAAATTTGTACTAAAGTAAATGTACAGATTACAGTCCAGTATAGACATGATGAATATCTAATACCTTATAATTTACTGTTTACTAACCTGAATTATTTGCGGTTGGTGATGGAAGTTAAAATTTTGGGGTTTTCCATCACCTTTAGTGTGTTACATATCTTTTTGTGCATGTACAAGATCTGCTAAGGTGAAGTCCATGGCAAAGGGAGCTCCTTTCTCCCACAGAAAACACTGTCCCTGAAGTGCCTGAAACACCTCATTAGTTGTTTAGCCTTTACTTCTGTGACTTTGTGACATCACTATGTCACACTTTGCATAATGCACGCCTTACGGCTAGTCTGGCACACCCTTGGACAGAGCTGTAGTTTGGTACACCCCAACTGGGAAGAGTTTTGTTAGAGGTGTGAACATGTCGAGGAGACGCTGTGTTTTTTACTGCGAGGGTAAATTCTCTTTGTACAACCGACGCCATTGTTGCCGTGGCTACAGCAGTGTTTTCAGCTGCTCAGGTAGACTCTGCTGAAATTCGGTTATGATAAGGGGTGGGACATTTCTGACACACCCACTAAGAGGTTGACCAATTACAATAGGGCTTTTCAGGAGGAGGGCCTTAAAGAGTCAGGATGACTCAGAGTGTTTGAGACAGAGGGTGCTGCAGCAATGGACAGTATGGGAAATATAATGTGTTTTTTGAACATTAAAACCTGTAAACGTATTATAGTATAAACCTAAAATAAAAATATTAACTTGAAAATGAGGCCACTTTAAAAAATGCATGGGCAGAAATATTTTGTTCGAGTCCCCTCATCAGATGAAAAATTCAGCAGTTTCTCGAATAAGTAATAATAATAATAATAATAATAATAATGTATTTATTTATCTATTTAATGTTTTTCTTTAATTCCAGAGAAGACAAAGTATCACCTGTGTGATCTGGGAGAAAAATAACTTCTTGTTCTACTCAACATTATGTCGTAATCTCAGATATCTCTTTCTTAAATAATTATCTGCAGAATGTCCTGATTTGTTTTCAATGTATAATAAATGTACGTTTCAGTACTTATTTATAAAAATTTAGCTCAGTTTGTGTTGATGCCTACGAACCACACAGGAGGGCGCTGACGTGAAGAAAACAGGAAGTGCCACAGATGTTGAAGGAGCAGGTTTGTGCTCATTATTTGGTTCTCCATTGTTTAACATGTGTGGATGCGCATTTTATTGCTGTTATTATATTGTTTATTGTCTTTTCTTATTGCTTTTGTTTTCTTATGTGTTCGACCTGCAAACTAAGATCCAAAACTTAATTTTGATTTTAGTGAAAATGGTGAGTTTTCAGTTATTACCACATTTCACTCCCCAATATTTGCTCTGCTGTGTGTGTGTGTGTGTGTGTGTGTGTGTCCTGGGACATGCTGCTGCTGCTTGATGAGCCCTTACTGCCGCTGGGCGGAGCTTTGTTTGGATCTGTTGCAGCACTTTGCTAATGCTGCGTGCTCAAAGTTAAGTTTGTTAGAGCCTCACAGTGAATTTTAGGAGGCGTCAGTTGAATTATATTCTCTGTCATTCAGTAACTCGTGAGAAATTAGCAGAAAAACGCGCATTTGAACTCCGCGCAGAACCAAACGAGCCCGTCTTGTGCGTGAACCGACTCGTTCCCCAATGAGGAGTTTTGGGACAGTTTCTAATCATTGATTCTGGTCAATATTTACAAAAGCAGGTTAGTGATTAACTGTCCCGGGTTAACAGCAGCTGCGCGGGGAGCTCGGTCAGTCTGTCACCATGCTGCGCGTCCGGCCATGGAGAGGTCTGTGCGCCCTGCTGAGAGGAGCTCACCCCGCAGCGTGGGAACAAACCCAGAGCTACACCGCAGCTGCCGGGCTGGACATCAGCGGGGTCTACCCGCCCATCGCCACCCCGTTTACCGCCAGCGAGGACGTGGACTACCAGAAACTGGAGGAAAACCTGCAGAAATATGCCAAGATACCGTTCAGAGGTCAGACATGAGGCAACCTGGACTAAGGCAGACCAGCAGAGTCTAGAGAGGTTCTACAGCTTCACTGCTCCAGCATATGGAAGCAGTGAAGCTTAATCATCAGTAATCAGGTGTAAAAAACAGGAAGACATCAAATTAAACTGTAATCTGTGCGTGTTTATCTGAAGTTATTTGACTTCAGGAACTCATTTCACTCTTGTTAAACTTGCGCTCAGTTCACTGGCTGTCAGTCAGTGTTTTAGGGACCTGACTGAGAGGATAAAGGTCAGCACGGAGGAAAAAACGCAAAATCACCTGGAGGCCTGCGGGGGCTTGTCGCCCTCTGGTGGCTTTGTATTGCTACTACAACTTCTACTGCTGCCATACCATTACTACTATTCTGATCTTTTACTACTTTAATTGGCTACTATGATTATTATATATAGTATTTTTTATTCCTGTGTGATTCTGTTGAGATGACGTGAATTTCACTCAGGATACAAAGAATAAACAACAAAAAATATGTAAAATATCTGTTTTTAAAATGTAACTTATCAGCCCGTCTGGTTATTAAAGTATAACCTGATCTCCTCATGTAGGTTTCACTTTCACAGTGTTTTTGTGGGCAGATAGAAAAGTTAATAAGAGTTTTCTACACTTTGGTGTGATGGTGGCATGAGGACGCTCATGTCCAGTAAATATAAAGCCCCTCTGGCCACTACAGTTGGTCCGGACCATCATGATCATCGGGGGATAATGTGTTTTGTGCTGCAGGTCTGGTGGTTCAAGGCTCCAACGGTGAGTATCCGTACCTGACGGAGGAGGAGCGGGTGGAGGTGGTGAGGACGGTCAGGCGATCGCTGCCGGCGGACAAACTGCTGATGGCCGGATCGGGCTGTGAATGTAGGTCTATGTGCGTGTTTCTATCTTAGTGTGGACACATTTTAACTTTATACCGGCATTGTGAGGACATTCTTGGCTGGTCCTCACAACTTCAAAGAGCCCTTTGAAGGTTAAAACCTGGTTTTAGGATTAAGGCCCCTTCACCTTATGATTTTTTCATGTCTGTGACATATTCTGCGGATAAAGACACTGAAACTGGAGTGAAATGCTGCTATGACTTCTACATGAGTATCCACAGATCACTTTCATGTCTATATTTGCTGGAAACTGTGCGTGCGCGTTGCAGAAAAAATAGGCGAGACTCCAAATCTGTTGATGAGGCGTTGCTCACGCTTCCTGTGTGCACCGGTGTAAGAGAATGCTCTGAGGGTCCTCACAAGTAATGCAAGAAAAATGTGTTTGTGTGTGTACTTGTACTTGCGACATAGTGAGGACCAAAACAAGTGAGGACCTTTTCGGGAAATGAGGACATTTTGACCGCTCGGCTTGAAAGGGCTGTTTGAGGGTCTTGGTTTTAGTGGGTAATGTTAGAACTGGGTGTGGTTTAGGCTTAGGGTCAGGTTTAGGCATTTAGGGTCCTCACAAAGATAGAGGTACAAGGGTGTGTGTGGACATGTATTCCCTTTGTGGGGACATAAATCTGTTTACACATTAATGGAATGCAAGTACATTTACTCAAGTAAAATTTTGAGGTACTTTACGTGAGTATTTAAATGTTTTTTTGCTACTTTATACTTCCACTCCACATTTTGGAGGCAAACGAGTACTTTTTACTCCCCTACATTTATTTATTAACTTTATCTGTTACTTTGATTGAATGCTGCATCAGAACCAAAACAGCATGTTTTTAAAATTAATTTTATCGGCAATCAGATTTTTTTTTGAAAACACTGGAAAAATGCTGAATATCGGACAGATTAGATAATCGGACAGGACGATAAATCGGCCGGCCCTGTATACAGTATATTGTATGTATAATTCACCTTTACTTGTAGTTTTGATACTTTAGTACGTTTAGTACATTTAAGTAATATTCATATGTGTGACTTTAATTTTTTACCAAAGTTATATTTTAGCACGATATTGTTACTTTTACTCAAATATGAACATGAGTACTTTTTACAATAATACACAGTCACATTGTGGGAACTCTCTTACCTTATGGGGACCAAACACAAAGTCCCCATCATGTAAATTGTTAAATTTTATAGGATACATTATGTTAGGGGAAAAGTTAGGATAAGGAAATGAATGCGAGTCAATATAATCTCTTCTGAAGTGATGGAAACACAACTGTGTGTGTGTGTGTATATATATAAATGTACAGCATTAACTTCCACAACTATTTTTAAATTACGTGCGACATTTTAATCAACACAAGTCAAATTTTGAATATTTGACACTGAAAGTAAAACTCATTATGGGACCCATGTTGTGAGCAAAGTTCAAACACTGAATATTATGTTTTTCACGTAAAGGCAAACAAAACTCGGAAAAACTAAATCAGTAAAAACTCCTTAAAGTTAAACACAAAACTTAGTTATTTAGAGTTTAGTGAGCTTGAATTTGAGCTCATTATAAGCTGGTGGTGGCATTAATCTTTATGGGCTGATAAATGAAGTCTGATGGAGTCTGTAGCAGCTTTATTGGCTGTTCAGTTCTATAGCGAGGAGGAAAGATGTGCATTAACTGGCTCTATAGGTCAGGTCCTCTCCTTCCTCCATTCACTCACGATAGAAAAACCTCCCGGGGCTGTCACTTTATCAATTATTCCACTGATATTTGTTCAGTAAAGATTGAAGGGACATGTTGGTTACATAAATTGTCTGGTCTTTATTCCATGAAATGCTGCTGATGGAGGATTTTAAATCCAAGGTCTGTTTTCCAGTCATTTTGTTCCTTTGACTTGATGTTCAGTCTTTCTGTCCTCCGTCCTCTTTACTCTTCATTTGTGTATTTGTGTAATTGAGGTCAAGGTTTCTCAAGTAGGAGAAAGAAGACATATATACGCATGATGGAGTATAAATGGAGGCCTTGTACATGAGGGAACTCATGCAATATTTGTACATGTAGAAGGTGTTTTATAAAAAAAATAGATGTATACTATAGAAACACATTGAACTGAGCCACAAGTGCATAATGAAAAAGTTTTAAACCTGCATTTCTGCCTCCACTCCGTCAACTCTCTGTGCTGACGCTTTTTGGCGGACGTGTCGCACACTCACAGAGGTGCAGCTGGAAGACGAAGTGTGTGTTCAAGCTGTTTTCTCCGTCCTTCAGCCACGAGAGCCACGGTCCAGCTGACGGAGAAGATGGCGGCCGCCGGAGCCGACGCCGTCCTCGTGGTGACGCCCTGCTTCTACAAGGGCAAGATGGACAGCCGCGCTCTCGTACAGCACTTCACAAAGGTGGGCTGACGGTCAGCCGCACACTCGGACTTACAGTTCTTACCAGTGGGTGATGTGACCATAGCTCAGTTCCTCAAAAGTTTAACCTATTAAAACCTATTTTTTAAAATCCCAAAATAGGTTTTAATGTTATGGTACATACTAGAGGTCTTCAGGGGTTCAAAAATGAATGCCCGAACCCACAGGTGCAGATTCCAGGAAGGACAGAGGGGACAACGTCTGAAAAACATGAATTCACCCCCCCACACACACACAATAAATTATTTGTATATAAATTATGTCATTTAAAAAATATATTTAACAGAAGCCGACTCCACTTTTGAAAATTCACTCTTTTTGAAGGTGTTGTTTATGCCCCCCCCCCCTCCTATATATCAGTGGTATGAACTGAAGCAGAGCAGGCATACGTCACGTTCACATCCCCTTTAGGGTGAAACATTGACATAAATAAAGATGGCCGACTTCCTCCCACTGTGCAAAAATGAAGCCAAAATATGATTGAGTAAGTGACGTGTGCCGACTGAGCCTGCGGATCGAAGTGAATCAGAAAATTGATGTTCCTACCTTAAAACATCTGCTTTTAGAATGGAGATTGGTTTAACAGTAGGACCACTTGAAAGTCCACCAGGAGCAGAGGAGATTTTAATGTTAATAATTCACATGAATTGAGACGACCTTCCTTTTAATAATGAACCTTGTTAACAGCAGGAAGTAACGCAGGAAGTGGAGCTTAAAACCGACCTGTCTTCTTCTTCTGTCGACAAACAGCCAAACAGATTTATTGTAAATGAGGGGGATGAAGTGAAAATCTGGAACTTTCATCTCTCCGTGTCTCCCCTGCAGGTGGCGGACAGCAGCCCGGTGCCGGTGGTTCTGTACAACGTGCCGGCCAACACGGGCCTGGAGCTGCCGCTGGACGCTGTGATGCAGCTGTCTCAGCACCCAAACATCCTGGGCCTCAAAGACAGCGGAGGAGATGTAAGAAACAAAAAAAATTCTTTTTTAGTCCTCGTGAAATCCCGATGAGTGCAGTTCAGGTGGAGAAACATGATCTTCGTAAATATCAAGCAGCCACACTGACGCTGAATCTGGTTTCCATGAAGCTGTTTGATATTAACCAGATGAAGCTGGACGACATCTCATGGAATTTATTTTCCATTTAGACTTTTACAAACTCCTGAACAAATCAGATGTTAAAAAATATTAAATGAAACATCGTTTTGCAACTGTATAGCCTTTTTTTCTTTCCAGAAACTAATTATAATGTCTTGTTCAGGAAAAAAAAAAATTTCCACATTAAACACCATGTTTTCTAGAAGTGGACACAGACACTAACAGATGCTGCTGAAAGCCTTTAGAAAGTCAGGTGGAATGATCCAAAGAGAGAGAAAAAACAGCTTGGAAGTAAGTTTTGTTGGCCGAATCGTCTTTGTTTTGGTCATTTAGGGAACGGGCCGTGTCTCATGAGTGACGAAGTTATATTGACTTCTTTTTTTTTTTTTTTATCAGTGTGTAACCATCTCAACTAGCATTAGCATGCGTGCAGTTAGCATGTTACCATGCATTTTACCAACTGTTTGATGTTACATTTGAGATTAAATGAAAAACGTCTGTTTATCACATCCTCGGTCATGTTGTGCACCTATTTAGTAAAAAAAATACAAAAAATCAGTTTCTTTGATGTTAAAATCCAGTCATGTTTATTTCCTGTAAAACAAGACGTGTACTGATGGCGACTAGAACCAATTAAAAAATAATTTAATTACACCCACCCATCAGTCAATCTTTAACTCCGACTTCCTGGGTCTAAAATTACCCGGATCTTCCGCATTGTCGGGCCCATAGAGCAGGCGCGCTAGTGACTTCCGCCGGTCGAGCGGCTAACTTCCGGTTTAGCGCTCCGCTAACTTGAATGGGAATGAAATAATTTAATCGTGTGGCTCTTCTAGATTTTACTAATATAATCGGACCCAGTGGATCAAACTCTGATATCAAAACGAGTCATTTCGCGGGGGTTGTTACACTCAAAAAAATGTATCCACCGTTTTACAGCCGCTTCTTTCACTATGTTAGCTTATGGGAAAAAGTCTTTTAGGGCCCCAGTGCATCACGTGATGTTGTAATTCCACAGTTTGGCCACTTTTTCAAATCGACTTCACAGCCTGGTGCTTCTCCTGGATTTTGGGATTATTAATCAGATTATTAATACCAATAATAAATTATTAACCTCAGCTAACCTGTATCTTATCCCCAAATACATTTATAATCAGGCTGATTTTCATCTTATCAATCAAAATGAATGACATGTTTTGTTTTACCAACTTCATCAGCTGCTTTCACAAATGAAATGTGAAAAAAAAGTAAAACTAATATTTTTATTAATGTGGAAAGTCACAAAACGCTAATTTGACAGCAATGAAATAGCAATGTCAGTTATTAAAGTGAAACCAGGACTGTATTCCTTTGTTCACTGATCTTCAGTAAACTGATGCAGAGGGAAAAAAGTGTTGACTGTTGAAGAGCCTAAAACTAAAGTGTGTCTAGTTTTATCCTGCGGGGTTGATCGTCTGTTCGCTCTCGTCGAACTCTCGATACCGTCTCGTCTGTGTGGGAAGCGTTTGCGAGAAGTCGCGAATGGATTTGTGATTTGTGAAATAACGTGTTTGTCCACTCGCTGGGAGACGGGAGCGTGGGCGTAGTTAAAGCGCAGAGCGGCCCTGCTCGACTGTGGGCGTGAAGAGGCCAAACACAGAAAACAATGGGTGACGGGTCAATTTGAGGAAGGCAGTCGAGTTGCAGAAAAGATTATTCAGAACACGAGTGGCAAGCACAGATTTCCCCACATCAGCCAGTTCGTTGGCAGAGGACTTTATCAAAGATGTCCGACATTTTCAGCATGGATGGTCTGAGCAGGAATCTTATTATATTTTGGCCAAAGTAAATTTGAAATGGGTTTTCAGGGACAAGAGGACGTATTTCAGGAAAAGAAACTGGTGTTTTATCAGCAGTCAGGTGTGGACAGGCCTGTAGGCTGAACCTCTCACTGCAGGACCATCTCTGATTGATAAAACACCACGTGATTGGTTGTGCCGCCGTGTGGAAAAGCTCCTTTATTGCCTTTTTTCCCCCCCTTTTCACTGCTGTTGTTTCTGCGCACATGAAAGCAGGCGCTGCAGTGCGACTCATCTGAGTCGATTGAAGTTTCCTGTAATCAACTGAAAGTCTGTGTGCATCTTTGCAGCATTGTAACTGCTGGTTAGGTTATATGTTTTTATAAGAAACTGAATTTATGCAGCTGATCATGTTTAATTTGTGACTTTGAGGTCGGTTAATACGACAGTCAGCCGACAGCATAAAACAAAAACAGTTAACAGATTAACAAGATTAATAAATTCGCCATAATCAAGTATTTTCAAGGTTTGTGGATAAACATTATTATTCGTGCTAAATTTTCTGATTTTTTTATGATTATAAATAATTTTTTATTGGATTCCTATTGAGACGATATTGATCATAGACCATTGGCTATCGTATCGGCGGCTTAAAGTTGTCATCAGCAGGCAGCTTAACTGTTGATGTCATCGTACTGCAGCTCCTTGGCTTTGATTGTGTTTGAAATGACTCACTTGTTGAACTGTATAATTTGATGTTGTGACATCACGCATGTTGGTGTTTAAAGGGCTCCTCCTGTTTCCTGAGTCGAAGGCTGTAGTCGAAGCCGCCTACTGTACGAGCAGTACGTGTTGATTTAGCCAAAATGTAGCAGGTAGCATGCAAATACAGTATAAATCTGCAGCATGCTAAAAGTTCCTGAATGTCGTACTGATTCGGAAAAATTCTCCAGAATGCATCGGACCAGTCTACCTCGCTTACTGTGTCCCACAATGCAAAGCGCCGGAACGGCAACCCGTCAAGCCAAAAACAGAATTTTTTTTTTTTTTGCAATTTTCATATGCTATTAAAAAATTTTTTTTTTTTAGGTGAGAAAATGTTTAGATTTCAAATATT
Source organism: Hollardia meadi (assembly GCA_037974645.1). Taxonomy (NCBI): domain Eukaryota; kingdom Metazoa; phylum Chordata; class Actinopteri; order Tetraodontiformes; family Triacanthodidae; genus Hollardia; species Hollardia meadi. Next base: position 10,511 of record JBBPCS010001811.1, read on the forward strand.
GGCTGTTTTATGAAAATTGATGGTGAATTGAACATTTTGGTTTGAGAAGCTCCATAAAGGGAGATCCTGCTGCACAAGCTTCTGCGGCCAACACAGCAGACGAGTTCAGCAACAACGGCAGAGGAAAACCAGACCACAAAGACATTTTTACTGTTATTGTGTCTCTGATGGATTTTACTGAAGTAATGCAGCAAACCAGCATTAACATGAACAAAAATACTCTCTAAAATATAATCCATCCATATGTTTATTACTACCTCATTCTTATAATGTTCTAATGATGCCTATATTAGTGGCGCTTCATCTTAAATTTAGATAATTTATCATTAACATTGAGATTGATGATGATCATTAGGCCCCCCCCCCCTCCGGCACGGCGCGTTATGGGGATGAAAACGTTACTCTTCCAGAGAAACAGAATTTAAAAGAACTTCTTTTAGAGCGTAATGTGAGGCTACACAGACATCATGCTCGCTGCTGAACAGTGAATGTTAATGAATGTGAGCCTGCGGACAGTCGACAAGTCGAGCAGGTTTGTAAAGTTTCTACAGGTTTAATACTTTTTTCTCAGGGAATCGAGTATAAAGATTTCTGCTCTACTTGTTGGAGGTTTGAGATTCAGTGTGAAAAACATGGGAAAAGGATTCGAGCGCTAATGGAGGAAGCAGTAAACACATGTGTGGACAGTAAAAAGTACTTTTCCCTCTGAGGTGAAGTGGAGTAAAAGTACAAATAGAATATACACAGAGTGGAGTGTTCCTTTAAAAACCAGCTGTTTGGAGACTTTAGAGACGGAGCTTATTAGAGGATCAACCAGCAGATTCTGTCAGCTAACAGTATGAAGACACGACAAGTAGAAACAGATTTGTTTGTGGTTCCACCTGTTTCTATTTTGGGACTCGGCAGCAGCGTGTTTTTAGTTCCTCTGTACGGCAGCGAGACGTTGACGACCAGCAGAGAGTGACAGCAGTCAGATCTGACGGATGCACAGCTGGTCATTTGTGAATAAATGAATAATAATTACTTTTTTATTGAATATTAAGACGTACTGAGGGCGAAAACAAGGTTTGTGAACATGTGGGAGCTGGCAGGTTCAGTCAGGTCCCCCAGTCTTTCCTAAATGTCTCCAAACTGATTCTCTAAAAGACGCAGAAGAAAATCTTTTAAAAAATCTCGTAGAGCTTTTAATGTTCTTATCGTCCAGCTAAGATATTTGGTTAACAGGTTTTTAGGCCTTCTATCACTTAACCGAGAGAGCCGCGATCATTTATAGTTAAGCAACATCTGCAAATATGTTTGAATTGAAATTACGTCGTGTTTCCTGATTGAGCAACGGGGGGAAAAAAACGGAAAACGCTTTTTGCCACAGGGTGTCGCCAGTGAGCTGACGCTGTTAAATTCACCGGACGTCTTTCTGCAGATTGATACGATTAGACTTTAATAGTGATAATAACTAATAATTACAACTGAAATCTGATTTTTCTTGGTCTTTTTATACACATATTGCACATTGATGCCCGTAGGCAGCAAAAAAAAAAAAAAAAATCTAAATGTGGGTGATGGAGACCCAAATCTCCAGTGGAGGGTTAAGTCTCCCCGTGCTCTCAAGTCGCAGACTTCACGCTAATGACGATAATGAGACTTTAGAAAATAAAAGCTAATGAGTGTTTTTCTGTCACCGGGGCAGACTTGTACTCTCGCTGCGATGTTATTTTCCCACTGGGGAGCTTTATCAAAAGAGCCAGAGTGCTCGAGCTTTCAGGAGACCAGCAGGAGCTCCTATAACCTGATTGACTGACTGATCAATTACAGTCCTGCGTGTTTGAAATGGCTGATACGTGGAATCTGATTGACACCCGGCAGTTAAAAATAGACCGTCCGTGGTAAACGTGATGGCGGCTGAAGGCGGAAGGCTGCAGGTTTTCCCTGCGGAGTCGTCTTAAGGCTCCCTTTGAGCATTTCAGGTTTATTTGGATTCTGCGCTTCATATCCGGATTGACAAAAGAGAATTAAAAGAGGCAAAACAAAATAGGGAGCTTATAAATTATTCATGAGCCTTTCCCATCATCCTCCTCCTCTTTTGAAGTTGATTTTTTTTTTCCTCACTTGGGACTTGTCTGTTTTATTTTCTCTCTTCTTCTTCTTCTGTTTGGGATCTTCAGCGGTCCCCTCCTCCTAAAACCGCCACCATGTGAAGAGTCGGTGCTCGTCTCAATTTGAGCGATTTGTTTACCTTGTGAGACGTTGGCTTTGTCTCTCGTGACAGCGTCTCCTGGGATTTAAAAAAAAGCGACACCAGATATTAGTCTTGACAGCAGGGAGGAGTGATGACGATGAAACTCTCTCTCTGTGTTTCTTTTTTCCTTCAGATCACACGGATCGGCCTGATTGTTCACAAAACCAAAACGCAGGATTTCCAGGTGTTGGCGGGCTCAGCGGGGTTTCTCATGGCCGCCTATTGTGTCGGTAAGAAGCTGTAAAACACGAATAATAGTTCTGCTGTTCCTCACAGGCTGCGACTGTTTGTTTTATTTTCATCCAACCAAAGAAGAGAAGCTGACTTTGTTTCTTTTTGTCTCTTTTTTGGACCTCGTGGCTCAAAACAAGTGTAAAAACATGTCAACATTATTCACAAACACCTATTTTGATAACTGGTCATCAGCTACCCATAAACCCTTGCGGTCTTGGGTCACTTCCTGTTTCAGATTTCACTCAGAGTCCAGACGAACAGAGTAACACAGGCTGCGTGTCCTAATTTAAATCTAATTAGATTAATTTCCAATCTGCTTTTATGGTTTAATTTCAGTTCACTATAAAAATCAATTAGCAGACTACAATTAGTCGACTTTAATTGATTTGCTGAAGTTATGTTGTCATTGCAGCCACAGTTAACATCTCTTCTTGGTTGAAGAGATTCAACTTGGATAAGAAAACGCCTTGAATTCATGATGAGTTATGTGGTTGGAAGAACGTAGCTAAAAGACAAAAAATAAGCAAATACTGACCTTTATTGAAAGGAAATTTCAATTTGGAGTTACACTCTGGCTGTTTGGCAGCTAAATTGTAGTTAATTCACCATCAATGAAGAAACTTTAAAGACGTACTGCACACTGTAAGCTAAAATATATGAAATACTTTTTTAAAAAGACAGAATTTAATGGGCAGAAAATGTCTCAATACGCTGTTCAAACCATCCTGAACCAATGCTGACATGAAGTCAACTGTTTGGGACTTGCATGCATCATTAAATGTATATAAAACAAATCTAAATGATGTTAGAAGATAAATGCAGCTTCTGAGTGTCAGTCACGCGCGGTCAGAGCGCATTGAAAGTGAGTTCAGGGTCCGGGTCAAGTTGTGTTTTAGCTTAGATCCAGACCACCGTGAGTATGTGGTCTCATGAGTCTCATATCAGGAGTTATTAAAACCAGAAAGTCTGAATCTCATAACCGTTTTGTCACCTCTGCTCAAGAGAATTTTTCTATCCAGTTTAATTTTTTCCTCCCGCGTCCAGAATGTGGACTCTTCAGGACTGAACGGTCCTGTTTGTGTGTGTTTAGTGGAGGTTTCTCATCCTGCGGGGACGCCTGTGATCTTTGATGTGAAGTAAACTGATGGAAGAAGCACTCGGATCATTACACACATATATATTTAATTGTATTAATCTGAATCTGGAACGTAACCAGTAACTAAAGTTAGTAAAAAGAGGATTTCCCTCTGAATTGTAGTGGAGTATGAAGTAGCAGAAAATAGGAATAATCAAGTATAAGTATTTTAGTAAATGTACTTAATTACTTTCAGCCCTGGCAGTACATCCGTCTTGTTGGTACGTGGGCCACGTTCAGTGTACTGTAAGCCTGGATTAGATAACACGTTAGGGGATAGGTATCAATATGATGCTCAGGAACCTAATGAGTCATGTTCTCCCCGTTGGGGGGGGGGGGGGGGGGGGG
>JBBPCS010001812.1:0-14462 GCA_037974645.1 Hollardia meadi
GGACATTTACACTAAAACATTACTCCAGCAACACAGTCACTGTTTTATTCAGGGGCATTATGTTCACTATGGGCACTATTATGTTCTCTAAATTTACATCATATCCGATGTACTTTACTTTGTGAACATACAGACGTATAGCGAGGAGAGAGTGGACAGAAACAACTGGCTGCTCAGAGTCACACTGAACTCAGACACACACGCCATCGGTGCTGCGCGAGGCACCCTGATGACGTAGCCACTCGACTGACCAATCCCGCAACTTCATCACTTACTTACTTACTTACTTACTTACTCAGCCACAGAGCAACCCATAGGGCTGGCCCTCTGCAGTCCAGCCAAAAAGAGTATCTAGCAGCGATGTCAAAAAAAATAGCTGATTTTTTTGGTGGGTGGCAGCAAAACAGCTTTAATGTTAATACTAACTCGGTAAGTAACTGAGCGTGCGTTAAGGTGATCAGGAAAGGAAAGCACAACATCCTCTCGTTATATTGGTTGGAAAATGCTAATAAGATAATTTTGTATTTAATGATAGGTAGGGTTGAAACTTGATTGTTTTCATTGTATATTTATATGATTTTTTTTTATCTTGACATAGTATAAATATATTTAAAAACTCACAATGTGGTGTCTTCAAAATGTCTTTTTTTTCACCCAAACCAAGTTAGATCTTTAAAGCAGTAAATCCTCACATTTGAAAAGCTGGAATAATCAAATGTTTGACATGTTTAGCTTCAAAAATGATCTTCAATCAACTAACTTGATTGATCAACTATTTGTTTCTGCTCTAGTATTGACTTTTTTCAATTGATGAAAGATTTGTATGGCCTTTCTAATACAGGCTTACCCCCATCACACTCTAGTGTAATCGATAAGTTGATCGAAAGAAAATTAAATGTCAGCTATTTTGATAATAGATTAATCGTTTCAGTCATTTTTTAACCAAAAATGTCAAACATTTACAGCTTCCAGCTTCTTAAATGTAAAGATTTTCTGCTTTTCTTTGTCATGTATGATAGTAAATGAAGAGTCTTTGGGTTTTGGATTTTGCAAAAGAAATAATTTGAAGACGTCACTTTGGGCTCTGGGAAATTGTGATGAGCATTTTTTTTTTGACATTTTATAGTCTGAACGAAAATCGTGAAAATAACCAGCAGATGAATTGATAATAAAAACAATCCTTAGTTGCAGCCCTACTTACGTTTACTATAAATCTGTATGCTTTAACATACAGTACTTGCATTTATACGTATTTATCTTATTTTCCTTGTCTGGACTTATAAAAGCTTCAGTTCAGAAGCTTCAGCTTCAGTCCTGTTCTTTCCTTAATCAATCTATTATCCTATTATGTTTTATATCTTTCAGTTGAACTCGCTGTTGTATGTCCCTCCCCGTTGGAGCTCTCCTCCACACTGTGATCTCTCATCTACAGTCTTGATCTCACAAACACACACAGCTTCTGGCTCTTTTCTTTATTCAGCACTTCCACTGCATCCCTCCCCCACATCTCTCTCTCTCTGTTTCTGTTTCTTTCTCACCATTCCTCTTTCCTGCTCTCACATCCATATCCACACATCCTCCTGCTGCACCACCACTCCTTTTTTCTCACTCGTTCTTCCCCTTTAAGTTTGCCCTTTCGTCCCCTTTTTCTGCCTCGAGCTCTTTCTTTTTTGATTTTCGCTCCCTACATGCTTCTCTCTTCACTCTCTCTCATCACGCTTTCTCCTCGAGCGCCTCTGTCGACCTGTAATTAAAAATAGTTGCCAAGGCCGAACGAGCTGCGTTCAGGTGTAACCCTCAAGTCCTGTCCAGCACTTGTGCCTCAGTGTGGAGCAGAGTTTCTGCTGCTGCAGAACACGACATTACCAGCTTCAAAATGCCTACTTGCATTGTCGCATGAGAGAAGGGGGAGTTCAATTGAGCAAGCGCTGCAAGAGTTGAATGTATGATTTTAGATTTCATGACTGCGGGTTGCTCTCAACATTGAGCATCCTGTTATGCATTACACAGCAACAATACTGGACACAAAGGCGCCATTCTCTGTGTCCATCAGGACTGATTCTGTGCGTTCAGCAATTACTGCCTCGACGGTAGACTAATGCAAAGACCATGAGGCTTATCCGGAGTCAAAATGGAACCTTTCCAATAGCTTCCATCTTCCTGTTTCCGTAATAACAATGGTAGCCACAATGACAATAGAAGTGTGTCAGTGAATCCTTCAACCCAGTGTTTTTTGGGTGTTGACTTACTTAGGCTAATCCCAGGCCTGTGTGTACGCCTGTTCAATCAGGCTCTGTTTGCAAGTAAGATATTCTGATTGGAGTGTCAATAACATGGAATGGACTGGTGTCTTGACCTTGCCAGATGACCAGATCATTAGCCATCATACTGCTTTCAAGTCGAGAGAATGCAGCGGAATGAAGGGGGCAACGAAAACAGATGAAAGGATGTGGCGAGTACAAGCAGGTGCACTCTCAAAGGCTGTCTTGCTCTGGCATGTGTGTTCACATGGGTAAACAAAGAACACACAAAGAGAATCGATTGTGTCTGCTGCCAGTTCATTTTCTCTCACTCAGATAGACACAGTGAGGCATGCATGTTCAATTGGTAGAGCTCATACCCGCACAGATCCACCGGAGAGACCACAGTCACCCTGCTCTCTCTTATGCTCACATATGCACAAGCAAAACTAATGACTTCAATACTTCAGGCACAAATAGAAGCAGTAGTCCTTGCAGCAAACAATTCTCTGTTCAGCAGGCATCCAAGAGGAAGAGAGGGAGGACGAGAAGGTGGGAGAGGAGCGGGGGGAATTGGTGTTTTCATCCTGTCCTGACACACTTGGGGAAAGCATTGCAACATGTTTGTTTATGGTCAAGATTATCTAAGCCCTGTCATTGCCACTGATGTAATACAAATGCTAGCGTGAGTCAGCTAAGTCTGCCGTGCAGTCACAATGCAGAGTGGTACCAAGCGAGGCGAGATGTAGCAGTTGACCTTTTTCGCTTCTCGTTGAGTAGAGGTGAGTTGGTGTGGCAAGAAGATGAGGATGGATGCTGAAAATGACTGAAGGAGCGAATCACTGCAGTGAAGATAATGTTTTAAGAGAGCTGTATTCATTGGTGAAGCTACACAGTGATGTATGATGGTGCAGGAGATTGTAGGAAACTGGGAAGAGGAACGTTAAAACATTTGTAGTGGAGGAAAGTTTTCCTGTAGGCCACAGATGTATAATTGGCTGTATAATTGGCTTACTTTTTTAATTTGGTGTTCAGTCAACAAGACTGGAGGCTGTAGCAGCTGAACCAAGATCAGGGGGCTGCAGGGAGTCTTCCAAGCTTTTGAGGACAAAGAATATTCTGGAGGTTCAGGGGAGGAAACTGAACCCAAATCAAGGTCGGAGTAGGCTATGATGATGATAATGATGAGAGGATTTTTATTGGATGGTGCAACTCGTTTTACATATAAAACAGATTTCTAGGCTTTATTACTTTTTTGAGGTCTTTCATGAGGTCTTTTGCTGGTGCTTTTTATCCCTGAAAAAAAGTACATTTCAGTACTTGACTTTTCAATCAAAGCCAGCTTCATCAAATATGTAGCTTATCTTATGTAAGACTTGTAATGTTAACTGACAAGGCTGCACAAATGAATTACTGGATGGGAAGTGCTGTATATTGTTACACTCCATTTCAAATTCACAACTCAGGAATTGAGCCTGTCTGATTTGACATCAGACAAAGATAGATTTTTGAATTATTCGGGTTTTTGAAACCTTTGATCATGAAGCTATACTGTTAATCTTGGAACTGGTAGTTTGGCAAAATAATCTTACTACAAGTTTTCAGCCGAATCTCGGCTCTTTCTAAGCACATGGAGAGTCACGCATTTTAAGCTTTTCGCGTGTCATTTAACGCTGTCGGCATTTCATGAGTTTCAGACATGCAGGACACGACACGGACGGGTGACTTTTGTCATGTGGCATTTGTTGTCTTCATCACATGATCTACAGTCACAGTTTGGTTAAGTTTAGGCAACAGAATGACTTGGTTAGGTTTGGGGGGAAAAAAACACATGGTTTGGGTTGAAATTAGTTTAGCTGTGTTAAGCACATCACGTAACTTACTTATGTAACATAAGTTCAAAACATTAAGGAACCTAACTTACGGACTGAATTAACACCAGTCATTATCAACTTTTGCTTTTCAAAGGGACGCGAACCGTGGACTCCTGGGTCAAGGTCCACTGCTTGTTTGACCCATCCACCGACCCAACCTCCTCCAGACTGTCTCGCTCTTTATACTATATCATCTCACATTGTTTATTCTATTGCATTCGTGCCTAAAAATTCACGAGAAAAGCCTAATGCGGACAGTGTTAAATCACACACGAAAAGCAAAGAATGCGTTTTGATAACACACGGAATGACTTGAGACACTGGCATGTTATTCATATGCCATTTGGTGAGACCAGGCTGTTAAAGGTTGACATTGTTAAAGTTGAGGTCATTGAAATATTAACAGTTATGGTTCTTGAAGGTTTGTTTAAATTCATAATAGGTATGACCAAAAAAAGTTTGTTTTAAGCTATTTTTTTTATCTACAAGTGAAACTCTTCAGTTTAAAAATTTTGTGGCGGTATAGCACTGCTAGAATGAGATCTTGTACAAAAAGAAGTTGTAAACGATGGTAAAACAGTCGGCTAAATTACCTAAACTGAAGGTCCACTTACTTGCTTCTTTTCTAGTTTTTAAGCATATATCACAGTCTTCATGAGCTAATTAAATTTGCTAATTTGTCTTGAAAATGTAGATGTTCAGACTTTGTATGATTCACACTTTTCAATAATGTGTAGAGTTGAGCTTGATTAAGTAAGTGGACGTTGAGTTGTGACTAATTTTACCTTGTTATGTACCAAAACCTGCACTAAAGAGAATAAACCCAGATACTGAAACCAGTAGCATCACGTGGATAACACAACATCTACACAGTGCAATTGTTACAACTGCTATTACTGCTGTGAAACATAAGAGACTTAGGAATAAATCATAGCAATAACAGACGGACATGTGAACATGAAGGTTCATTCAACATTAGTGAAATCACAGCAGTCTGCAGAAATATTTAACCTGAAGCGACTGAGGGGAAGAAAGAGGAGGGACAGTGTGCCATTAAAGTAAGAACCATCTTTTCTGGAATGAGACACTGCAAAGACGAAGCTAAAAAAAACAAAACTAATAGCAGAGGAAATGGTACAGTGTAGCTGAGGCAGGATCAGGATCTGAACATGTCTTCACTGCTTCTGTCAACTGCTAGTGTATAAGAGAAAGTTAAAATGAAAGGAACAGCTGAACAAGCACAATGACTGTGCAGCTTTTACAGTAATAAACAAAAATTAGACAAGTATAAAACCAAAACACAGACCATTACTATTACTACTGCTGAAATACCATGTGTACTGCAGTTACTAATACTATTAAATATACTAGTCATTCTTCTACCACTATTGCTGTTGCTGCTGCTATTAGTTCATTTACTGTTAATGATTTGTTGCGATTATATTTTCTTTTGGTGCAGCAGCAATATCCACTAATTTTACATGTCAAGGTCAGTTAACTAGTTGTGGCTGTTAGTCAACCTACATTTTCTTTTTTCTTTTTTTTACTTGATAATTTGATAATTTTGAGAAAATTACTCATATGATGTCACTTAGGTATCTCAGTGGACTTGGACTCTACAACGTTTTAATAGAAAGCCTAGAATATGAACTAGGTGCAAAGAGCTTAAAAGGTGTGGGCATTTATCAAGCAGCAAGTGTCCTAATGAAAAAATGCTGTGGAGTTGCATTCTTGGAAGTGTAGGATCAGGTTTCTGGAGCTTGACCCAAGCTTGAATATCTCAGCCTCTGCAGCATCAATTTTGCATTTTTTAAGTCTGTCTCTTACTTAATGAGTCCCCCAACTTCATGGAAGTCCCCCTTTTACACAATGGTTGCTTGCATGTGTGTATGTATAAAATGTGCATTATTAGCCTTCAGCAAATATCCAATTGATGGTTTTTGTAACGGAGGGATAAATGGATGACAAAAAGATCCTAGGCAAAAATCAAAGCTTAGTCATCTTTGCAAGGCAAGTAGAGCTTAATTATATAACTGATTTAATACACAAACTCAAGTACTTTACATAACACATTAAATATTAAAATGAAAAATACAGCATACTGTAAGATATTTAAAACAAAACTGTAGATATGAATGAATAAGAAATGAAAAATCAAAAAATGGAAATAAAGAGCACTTTTATTGCTTTCGGTTCAGTCAAAGACAGTGGAGAACCATTTTTAACCTGTTTTCAGGACCAGGGTAAGTCTTATATCAGCATTTTGCACCCATTCTGTATATTCAGAACATCTTCATTCAATGAAATTCACTGGGCTGCTGCTCACAGATGCTCAGACCCCCTGGAGAGGTAGCGCTAGATGGGGATGGATAGATGGGGAGAGACGGTGAATGGTACCATGGAACACTTGTCTCCACCTTCAGTGCGGAGAGCGAACAGGGGGGGATGAGAGAAAAGACCTCAGAGACCGCTACAGACCTGAAATATAGATGAGGTCGGAGAAATGGAGGCACTCCATCGGCTTTTCCCATCCTCCCACCTCAATACACACACACACATACTAAATCACACCCACTACACCCAAACAATATTCCTGGCACGCACCAAGTTTCTCAGAGACAGTGCACATTTGCACTGCAGCTCCAGCCCTCCACTTTCCAATATTCATGTACACCTAAATCCTGGTTCTATCTTAACATACACACAGTTTCACACTCAAACATACACACACACACTTTTTCTGAAGCCCTCACCATGCCTGCATTATTGAAACCCACTTAGCACGCTGGCTTTCTACTGACATCTGACTCACCACACCAGTGACCCATAAGCCCTGGGAAAAAGAGCTGAATTCCGTGATTCTGCTGCAGAAGAGACGAGAGAAGAATAAAGTCTGATATCCTGGCGTTGGAGCGAGAAAAGACAGGAATATCTAGTCTTTGGTGCTGCAGTTGGAAAGAAAAAAGAGGAGGAACAACTTTATATGTTCTGCCACCTGAGGAAGGTGAGTAGACAAGCTAGTAATAAAATCTATTTGTGTTATTAAGCCTTAAGAGCAACAGAATGCCAAAACTCATACTGAAATCACCAGATTTCTGACATGTATGGTCGTTTTTGTTTCACAATGCAACAGAAAAGAAGTACAGTAGCTATAAAATCACCAGTTCTGGTGGTGGGCAAAGTCAAAATCTCAAGGTAAATGTTCCCCTAGGAGCAGAAAGACAACGTGCGTGCATTGAAAAAACAACAGGTCAAAGCAATTTGAATACAAGAGTTCTAATGTAGCTTAAAAGCCACCATCACCTATGTGGATCCAGGAAAAGACAAATTGTGCTGGCATTATGGACATGAAAAGAGGAAGTGATATAAACTTTTTTTTTAGCATATGCGCTAAGTGAATTGGCACTAATAGACTGCTGTATTTGAATACCTTACCCTTTGTAAATACACTCATGGGAGCTAGTCACAGCTTCACAATAACATATGCTCACAAGTGCTATACCACAAACTAAAGTCAAGTTTTGGTTGTGATATTTATGGATGTTTGTATCCCAAAAAAAATCAGTCACAACAGAAAATAAGGAGCAAACAGAGAGCCTTCAGGTTTTACAGAGACCAAACCTGTGGTCATGTGCTGCACTCAGGCCTAGAATTGCTATGTGGCAGCAGCTCAAAGCATATCACATATAGGCTGTCGAAGAACAGCTTAACACAGTTAGAACCCGTAGGCCCAATATGATTCAAAAGCCACAGATCAAGCATGGCAGCTGGCCAGATGGATCCAGGAAAATGCTCCAGTGAACATGCATCACGGTCACAGAAGCCAAACAAACCTTTTCAGCACACAGTATGGGTCAACAGCTATCAATGACATGAATGGGCAACCATGTTTGGATACTGTATCCAGTGTTATATATATCCAGTCCCCAGTCTTGAAAAAGTGAATAGCTTTATATCTTTGTGAAGTTATCAATTGTGAAATTACTAGGAGTTTGATCAACATTGGTCAGCAAATGCCTTGAATAATTTCCTGTTCGCAGATTGTCAAAGTGCATTCATTTCTTGAGTAACTGCCAGTGTTTGTTAATTTGGGTAGGCCTGCACATTTCAGCTTGTCCTGCTAATTTTAGCTTAACTTTGGTTGGAGGGGAAAACTTTAATAGTGAAAGGAAAGGAAAAGTTATTAACTTATTAACTAACTAGGTCCGAAATAACTTGTATGTACACTCGTGGCATGTTTGAGAAAGGAAGGGTGAACCGTGAATTGCAAAGTGCAGTAGGATTGTGAGTTGTGACATGCTGGTGACTGCCTGTTCAAAGTTTCATCATCTCAAAATCTTTCCAGTGAAACACACTTGTTTGCTAAAGGAGGGAAGTTTTTGTTTATATTCAGTTTGAGTTTCATGCCAGTGCTTGTTTATCAGATTAGGAATTGCCCTTTTTCAAATGGATTATGGAACAAAACCTTTCAAGAAAACAAAGTCTGTATGTGTTAATGGGATATTAGATTTCAGTCCCTGTTAAATACCTAATATGGCTGCAGCTGATCATTATCTTGTGAATTAGACCATTATTTCTTCAATAAGTCATTTTGTCTTTAAGGAGTCAAAAATAATTAGAAATGCCCCCAAATGTACAACTGTATTATTTTTGACTGACCAATAGTAAAAAAAAAAAAAAAACACACACAAAAAAAAAATCAAATTTATTCAGTTTAAGAAGAGAGGGCTGAAAAGTGCATGTTTATCTTATGCACGTTTATCTTCTTGGTAACAAAGTTTTCCATTTATTAGACTTTTTCTGTGTTTCATCCTGCGATCAGGTGGAGAAGATGGACATTTAAGTGTGTGGCCTCATCTGCCCCAACCTGGCACTTTTACATACTGTCTGTTTTTCGACTACAGAGCATGTTATTCTGTTTCTGACCTTCAGCATGTAAAGAGATCTTACATTACAGGCTGTGGGTGTGAATGTCTGCACCCCTTTTGTTTCCATGTCAACCCATGTAATATCCTTCAAGCTCCCACCTGAATCTGATACTTTTCTATTGATGTTTTTGACAGTAAAAACCATTAGGACAATGGATTTTTATTTTAAATATTCCCTGGACTTCCCCTACCTTTTTTGTATTTTAAAATAAGTTAATGTCCCGCCAAAATAAAGTGGTAAAGTTTGTGGCTCATTTTAAGTTAGACTCTTGTTGTTTCAGGGCCTTGAGTACGGATGCTTTGATTAGGTCAGACTTTCTGGTTGGAAGTTGGTCTCACTAACTGTTACACCCAAGTGGCTTTGTTATGTTTCACCACCACCACCAAACCCCCGCCCCGGGTGCTTGTTATGTGAAGTCAACAGACTGGTTTGAGACTGTGGGTGGTGCTCAATAAGCCAAGAGACACTTTGTAGTTCAGATAAGACAATTCTAAAGCTTTTCCCATGGGTTTGTGAGGGGTTTTTTTCTGCTGAAAGAGAAGAAAAAGGAATTTACTTGTGGTTCTTATAGAGCGTCATCACACACTCATGCACAAACACACATTGTCTACTGACAATACTGTTATACCTATTTTACAGTCTGGATAGTCTGATTCAAACTGCCATACCTCCAATAGTGTTGGTTTAGTGGCCACTCCCTCACCCTTATTGAACTGTTAACAAATGAACAACATACTTTGCAATGTTAAACTGGTCATATAATGTGAAACACTGCATTGGCAACCAAGCTAACTAGCTCATAACTTAATTTTTAGTGTGCTGTGGTGAGCCAACTGTATGACTGTTCCTGTCCAGACAATAGATGGCAGCACAGAAATAGACACAGGCCCAACATTCCTCCACCCATCACAATACAAAGTCAAAGAGTTGCTTAACTAGCTGACTCAGTTAAGTAACCTCAAATATAGAAAACTATTTAGTACTGACACTTGGAACTTGGATGGTTCAGCCTACATAATATCCGTGTGGTTAAAGGTTTTGTCACTTTAAAATGAAACAAACTGTTTTTTTCTAAAATGTCATGACGGCTTTTTCAGATCTAGAAATACCCACATTTTTCCAACAGCATATGAGATCCTGTGACAGTGGCATCTCAAAACATGCAAAGGGTGATGAGTGAAATGGTTAGGGGATTGGATCTGTACTGTAACTAGAAAGCAGCTATTCTCAGCCAGTAGGTCGTGGCCCACTGGTGGGCCTCAGAGCATCATCTAGTAGGCCGCGGAGGCAATGCCACTGTTCTTTTTGTAATTTTCAAAGCTTGTTATTTTTCTATGTGAATGTGCTCAAGAATTCACATAAATAAAATAATATCAAATTAAAATGCATATTTTAAGATTGAATATCACCAGACAAACGTGTTCTGCCACTACTGGCTATAGGAACTATAGGAAGGCTTTAGGAACTATGACTCAGACTACAATAAATTTGGAGTGATGATAAGCCGAAAACACAGTGATGTTAAATGTGATGAAATCCTGTCCCATATATATATACAATGTATATATATGGGAAATTGTTTCAACAGGTCTCTCTCTCTCTCTCTCTGTCTCTGTAGTTGTTTATCACTCTGATCAGCCTCCACGTCGCCAAACCAAATGTTTGGGCTGCGTTCATTAAACCAGTCTGGGCTTTTCTAAACTCTCCTGGGGTGCATGTGCACTCCTGAAACCTTTTAGAACAATTCCCACAGAGGCAGAGTTGTGGGTGGAGAAAGAAAGGGGAGTTTTTGTTTTGGAGGACCATACTGATAAGATAAACAGTGTTGAAGGGGAGAGGAGCTATCTCGACGCTGTCCACCTCTTCTGATATCAGAGCGTCCTCAACTGAAAGCTTTCAGTTGTATAAACAGGAACTCATGCCGGCCTGAATCAAAATACACAAAAAATATTTTTCTGAAAATGTTCTCTTCCTTGAATTCAATGCATTCAAGACCTGGACACATGCCAAGTCTTGATTGGCAGGTGCTGCGTGGTGCCTTGATTATTGGTTGGTCAACTGGTTTTTAACAGACATGTTTGTCCTAATGTTCTTGCTACAGCAGAAAAGAGTGTAAATTTAGATTAATACAAAGATAGGAAGGACAGAGTTGTAATAGGGCCTGTAATAGGCATTTCTGAATCTGTCAGTGTTTTCCCTTGGCATTTTTGTTATTGTCATTATTTCTTATCAGTATTGGCAGTTCAGTTAATAATTGTAACAGTATAGCACCTGCAAAGACCACAGTTATAGAGTTCTATACAAATATTAAAAAATACAATGATAAAACAATTTTTTTTAAATAGGACAAGCTTTACAAAACATAGAATTAAAAAAAATATAAAAACAAGAACAACTTAAATATGAGTAGAGCTGAAACGATTAGGTGATTAATCGATTAGTTGATTGAATTAAATTAATTAGCAACTACTTTGATAAGAAAAATTTCCAACTTGTTCCAATGTGAATATTTGCTATTAGGGTTGGGTAGGTGTCTGGTTTTACCGATCCAGTCTAAGAGCTTAAACTGGTTTAATTATATACAACCCGACGAAACCTGCATTTGTTAGATGTAGGTGGAGAGGGCTAGCAGGACGCGGCTAGTTAGCAGCCTCGGGAGCCTATTAGCACAGCGCTATGGTGATTCCCTGTTGTGTTAAAAATGTGTTATAAAGCTCTGCTTAACTACTCCGATCGACGTCCACAAGAGAGGACTCTCATCAGTAATGAGTTGATGCAGGTTATGGTGACTAATATTATGTTACACGCTCGTACTTCAGTACGAAGCTGCATTTAATGAGCTCCATTTGCCCTGTTAAAGTTCCTGCATTACACTGTAAATACAAATCAACACTTCCTGTATGAGTTTCAAATTAAAAACAAAATTCATTGACTTGCAAGGTTCCACTGTGCACTTGAAACACAGTGACTGCCATCTTTTCTCAAGTTGTTCTAGGCTGAAGTCTTTTATTTATTTATTTATTATTTTGATGTTAAACTTTATTTATTTATTTATTTATTTATTTTTTTAACCTGTCCTATCCAGCAACATAGACATGCAGAATGACAGATCTGGATTCCCTATAGTGCCAGGCAGATTTGCTCTGCAAGGGAGGAGTTTAGCATACTCCACCTGTTGCATAAACTTATTTTATTATTTATTTATTGTAGAATTGGGCAAGAGGACTGGACCGGACAG
Organism: Hollardia meadi; assembly: GCA_037974645.1. Taxonomy (NCBI): domain Eukaryota; kingdom Metazoa; phylum Chordata; class Actinopteri; order Tetraodontiformes; family Triacanthodidae; genus Hollardia; species Hollardia meadi. Next base: position 12,282 of record JBBPCS010001812.1, read on the forward strand.
GGGGATAGAGAGAGTGAGACAGAAAGAAAGTAAGAGAACAGAGAGGGGTTGGGGGGCAAGAGAGAAGGAGAGAACAACTACAACAAGAACAGCAACAACAACAATTTAAACAACAACAATGACAACAATAACAGCGACTATAACATCAAACATTAACATTGTAATCATCACAATGCAACCTTATTGTGTGTGTGGGGGGGTGGTGTGTGTGTGTGTGAGTGAATGAATGAATGTGTACATATGTGAAAGCTCGTCACTGGATGTAATTGGGGGTTAACGTGGGGGGTCGCAACCACACCGCGCTGAACCCAAGCGGTAGCCAGGCAGGGACCCGCAGCCCCACAGAGCAGGAGGAACCCGAGGCCACGTGCCCCAGGGACAGCCATGCGTCCGCCCCAGGGAAGAACTAGTAGGGGGACAGGGCGAGAGCCCCCCCTCCCCCCAGCCAGGGACCGGCCCCCAGAAGGACAGGAGATAGTGGACCCCCGTCCTGAGACCAACTAGCCCCAAGAGCAAGCCGAGTCCAGAGGCCCGAGACCCCGCGCACCCGAGACCCACCCAGACCCCCAGCGAGGGGCCCGCCACACAGCGGAGAGGCCAGAGCCTCCCCAGGACCACCCCAGAGTGAGTGGGCTGAAGCCTACCCCAGACCCACCACATCCACCACCACCACGGAACTACCCGGCGCCCAGGCAGGGATAGGCGCCCCCGACCGCAGGGCCTCAGCAGCACCCCACACCCCAGCCTGCGCAGGGCCAACCCCCCAAACGGCGAGTCCCCCCTGTCTAACCCATCTCCCAGTGCCCTCCCGCCAGCCACCCGACCCCACCTCCCGCAGTCCCCCCGGTGCCCAGTGCCCACCCCCAAGGTCCTAAGGGTGTATGTAGTGAGACATAACGGGACCGGGAGGGGGGCAGGGGCCACAAAGGGCGAGGCAGGGATGGACCCCCATTAGGGTGCCAGCTTCCCGACTGTCACCATCACTCACCCCCATCGCCCACCCACCCGCAGTTGATGTTAAACTTTAGAAGAATATAAGTTAAGTTGAATGGTTTGTGTGAGAAATGAAAATACAATGTGTTACCGTTACTTTGATTGGTTGTGGTGCTGTTAACGTTCTTATTCCATGTTCTACTGACTGATTCACTAGCAACACCTATTAACCCTACCCTACTGTAATGCAAAACCTTTCTGCTATTTGACTTGAGCTGTGAATAACCTGAACTGCCTGACAGGCAGCATTGCAGGGGAGAGGAAGGTTCCAACAGTAGACTGGAAACAACTGGTGACATGAGCACACTGGAATAATTTCTACAACCATGTCATGGCTTAGAGGTGCCTGGGCATCCCTGAATCTACAGAAAACACCCACACAATGCCAGCGGTTATTCTGTTTGTAAGTGCTTTTGGATATGAATTGGTGATGGGGTGTGTGGATTGGTGATGGGCTAAATAAGTTTGGTAGATTTTCCCTCTTTCGCCATTTCTGTCATTTCTCTCCAAAATCCTAATCTATTAATGTGTGTTTAAAGGTAGTTTGTTACTTAGTAACTTAATTATTTGTTTTGCTTTAACTTTCATATTAGGAACATGGTTCTTCGAAACAATAAAACCAGCAGCAACTAAACTTTGCAGTTATGTTTTAACTCTCAGCCAACAGTCAAAACAGTAAAACTGATATTGATTAGTCAGACCACTTTTAAAAGCCCCATTAGTGTGACCATCAATCCTCTGCACATATCTGACCAGGTTTGGTTGTAATGGATTTTCCAACTTTTTTAAAAAATCTGTTAAATCCTTTATTGATTTAATTAGTTCTCAATTTGGCATGCAACATTTATGAACTTTCAAGTTGCTGTATAGAACATTCTCTGCTTTACAGTTATTGTCGCAATAATTCAGGCTAGCACAAATGTTTTATTGTTCCTTTCAATCATATGACCTTTCTCATTAAGGTATTCAAGAGTTCCTCTCTTATGCATCCTGTTCTTCTTGTGTTGCTGCTTTGCAAATTTACTCCCACTTCCTGCATTAGCATGTAAGGGCAATTTTGGGAAATTCCTCTGTGTTCAGGCTCTCATGTTCATTTTAATATCACTAGTGTAGTGCCTGTAGAAAACATAGCTGTCTGAAAAGGGCTGATTGCATGTCCTCTGATATAACTGGTTGCAGTACACTTGA
>JBBPCS010001813.1:0-14458 GCA_037974645.1 Hollardia meadi
AGATCTTTGATTTCAACTCATGAAAAATTGGAGCAAAAACAAAAGTGTTGCGTTTATATTTTTGTTCAGTGTATTTTTAAAAACCTTAAAAACACTGAAAAATATACAGAGTTTGGCATTCCAAAAAGATCTGAATGTGAAGGCGCCTTTGGCAAATCAATCTAATCTCTTTCACAATCTGCTGCCTTTATTAATAACATATAATTTATCACAACACCTCTGTTCATCAGCACAGGATGCTGTCTGCTTCCTCTGCAACACACACACAAAATTTTATTTACTTAATAGTCAATAATCAATTTGGGCATTTATGCCAAGCCAAGTTGAAAATAAAAGTAAAGAAATAATTTATTACTGTGCATATTAATAATAATAATGATACATATTTGCCAATGCTTACTTTAAAACATAATTACCTAACTAGGGGTACATTTCAACATATTATTTATAGTATCCTTAGATCCATTTACGTAAGCTGTTAAACCTTCTAACTTTATAATCGGTTATTACAATTCTTTTAGCGCTCCCACAAGGATTTGCATCAAAGTAACATCTCACTTGGAGACATCTTGGGTAATGATAAGGCTAAAATTGCTTGCCAGGATATCATCAATGAACAGGGCGAACAGTCTCCAACCCCTTAATGACCTTCTGACCCAATGGCACTGCAACCTCCACAACCTCCTTCACAGACACTATCATCAGGCCACAGGTACACAACCAATCACCTGTCAATTGGAGTTGACCAGTGCATAAAGTATGGGAATTCAATGGCAGTGCATTGTAATCATGTCTCCTCACCTCTTTCAAAAACCTGACAGCCAATTGGGCAGAATCCAATAAAGGTTGAGTCAAGGATGCAATGGCCGCATTGGTTCAGGGGTCAAATAAGAAGTCAAAGATCCAAGACAGGGGATCAAATCCTGGACCGGTGTGAAGATGAAACAAATTGCGAACATATTATTGGAAGGAAAGAAAAAGGTCTTCACATGATTGCTTTGGTGATGGAAGATGGGGAAACCCTTCAGACTGCTGTGCAAAAACAACCATCAGAGAGGGAAGAAATACCACTTTGATGATTGAACATCAGGAGATATGCAGCAAGACTTATCACCTTTGTACCAAAGATGTGATCTCAGGTAAGAATATTTCAGGTTTCACATTCTTGAACATAATACAGACATGAACGTGTAGCCAACTTTTATTTTCCTTGCCACGTTTTTAACGTGTAGCTTCACAAACATAGTGGTGTGCTGTTATGGCATGAAAATTGTAATTTACAGAGGATGATTTGTGTTTGAAAAAATAACTAACAATGAGCAGGTTATTTATAAACTTAAGGAGTCAAAGATGGGTTTGGTTTAGTTAACATACCTGCCCAAGTCCTGCTTGACTTATTCAATTCAAATGACACACTCCCAAACTGTGTATTCGGCTTTATTTGTCAGCCCTCTATTCAGTCCACCGAATAATATGTGTTCCCTGGCTTCAATCTCCTCTACCACTGCTGTGATCTTGTCTCTCAAAAAGTTTGATTTACCCTCTTAGTCCATGGCTATACATGTTCATCAATTTAAGTTTGAGATTTATAGATCAGGTAAGTTACAAATGGGATTCTTTGAACCAGCTTAAGCAATGTTTTTATGCTCAGCATCTTTTATGAATCAAACATAGCAAACGGTTCCATTTCTTGGGTGAATTAATGCTGAATGCCCTCTGCACATGGAGATTTCCACCTTGTGACCAGAGATATCTACTGGGATTGTGAAGTGACAGCATGTCTGAAATATACCATTGAGCCAGACCAGCAAAAACCAATAGTAGGCTTTTGAGGTGTAGCAGGTGAAGGTTTCAGAAGACAAGAGTTAAATAGTAAATCATATATAAAGTTAGGATTTTTGTTTTGTTTTGTTTTGCTGTTGTTGTTGTTCTGTTAGGGGCGGCGTGGTGGTGCAGTGGTTAGCACTGTCACCTCACAGCAAGAAGGAAAGAAGGATTCCCAGCCAGGGCCTTTCTGTGTGAAGTTTACATGTTCTCCCCGACATGCAGGTTAGGTTAATTGGTGACTCTAAATTGCCCGTAGGTGTGAATGTGACTGTGTGTGGTTGTTTGTCTCTATGTCCGCCCTGTGATGAACTGACAACCTGCCCAATGACAGCTAGGATGGATGTTGTTCTGTTAGAATTGAAGTAGTCCAGTCTGCTGATGACAAATGTTAGCATCTTAAAATGTTCCCTAATTCCTTATTTTCTATGACAAACAGTCCAAAACACAAAGTCTTTACATTTGAGAGGATGGAACCACTGAGAGTTTTGCTGTTTTTTGTTTGACAAATGTTTTAAATGATTAATCGATTACCAAAATACTTGGATATATTCATTTTCAAATTATTAACAAATAAATTAATTAACTAATTAGTTCAACATAATATCTTTCAAACAGATGAACTATGAGTCCAATTAAAAAGAGGCTGATTGGCCATTTATTCTCATGACATACATGTACATTTAATCAACAATGAAGATATCACGCATAAAAAAACAAGAAAAAACACAAAAACACAAGCAACAACTCAGTTTAGAGAAAAAAGTGCCCCAGCAGGAGACATCCAAATTGAAAAGTGAGAGTGTGGATCAGTTCATAGTGTAAACAGGATGATGGATGAAGGTATGGGCTGAAATTAGATTGAAAGTATCCATTCATTTAACGGAAAGCTGTCCTGGATTGTCAGCATGATCTCTCCTGCTCGATGACCCACATGAAAAATGCTGACGGATTGGTTCTTTCTTCCGTTGACAACTGTGTCATATTACCATACAGGAGTTAAACTCTGTCAGGGTGGAATGTAGCGGCCGGTGGCGCATGCCTCCTCACCAGCTTCCACTGGTGCTCGAGACCTTGGTGTCGGACCCCTACGAGCCTCTGGAGCATTCCCCTCTATGGCCGTTGTCATTCAAGATGGCTATGCTGCTTGCTTTGACTTCAGCCAAGATGGTGGGTGAGCTGATCGCCCTGTCGGTTAACCCCTGTTTGTTACTCCGGGGTGACCGCAGTGGGGCGGTTCTCAGACCGAACCCTTCCTTTGTACGGCCCCCATCAGACGCATGGAGCAGTTGTTCTTTGCTTTGGGGAGGCCGTGGCTGGAAAGGCCCTGTCTAAGAAGCACCTTGCCAGTTGGTTGTTTGAATGTATCTCTCAGGCCTATAGGGACGACGCCATGTCCATTCATAAGGTTTTACCTTTTGGAAATGTCGGGCTCCTTCTCAGGGTCTGTGCTCATGGGGGCAACACTGGACTGGCAAAGGTGGTAAGAAGTGTACAGGTGTCGGTTGGTACTGCATCTGATATCTTCTGGGCATTGTGTCTGACCACATGTCCCCGTGTCCCCTGGATGGCTCGGATAGGGTCTGCTGGGTGTTGATTGTGTGGTGACGCCTGGGGCTATAGCTGTGGTGGCCTGGGTCTGATGTTTGGACCGATGGTCTTCTACTTCCAGATCAGAGTGTGCTGCAGTTTAATCCCACTGACTCTCTTTCACTTTTGACCAGCAGCTGGGAAGCGACACAGGAATTTCTTGAATATTGAGGAGCTGCAGTGTTTATTCATGGGCAAATCGTAACCTACACTGTACATTTACTGCCACTTTGCAACTTCTGCTAATCTTTCCCTCTGCTCTGATCACCAACACACACCTGTCTGCCGTGAGCACAGCCACAGCTTTTCCTCAACTACATACTCACTAGGAGCCACACTGATCTTGTAACACAATCAGATGCTTCCAGATGCTGACTTGCAGGCTTGTCCTCTGTATGATGTCATCTTTGAGTTATTTTTTTTTAACAAAGAAGAGGTAGCTCAAGTCTAAAGGTGATTCTCTGAAATCCTGAAGCAGCGGGCAAAGTAACTGCTGAGTCACTGGTGACAACTTTATCAAATCCGGCATGATTTATTACAACCATTTGTGCTATAGGCCAGTAAAACCTTACTTAATGCACCTTTAGGGTAGAACAGTGCTGTAAAAACGCCTTAGGGTGATGTTAAATCTGTTACGTGTGACTGGGGCACATCCAGCCTCTGCTTTTTCACTCCCCCTCTCTCAGTCTCACCTTCAGCAGCTATGATTGTGATGACCGTTGTTGAAGGGCACTCTCGATGAGTTTATTAAAAAGTATTATCAAATGGCACTCAGATCCAACATCTGACAACTCGCAGGTGAGTAACTCCCTTTAAAATAACAGTTTGCCCTTCAAAAACTCACCACAGGCAGAGATATCGGGGCATTATAGTCCAGTGGCATTAAATATTTTAGCACTCTTCATAAAACGGCACTTTCTTATGTGTTCCCCTTTGAAACATCTATTTTTCTTTTAATTGGCAGTCACTGTACCCGCTGTCCTTTGAGCTGCAGTAGCTATAGGGGGGATTTTCGAGCCTTTAAACTGACTTTGAAGCCCTCAAAAGTGAATTCTGTCTTCACTGCTGTGGCAGCAAAAACAGCAATGACCAGATGGTATCATTGAATGGGAGAGGTATAAATGGTGCCAGTGTCATCAGTCTACAACACAGCACTGCGAGTGCACAGGAGTGGTGGCTTCTCATTATTGCCATGGCTAAACTAATGCCAGAGCCTCCATAAAGGCCTACCATGTTCACTCAGCTGCTATTCCATATGGATCTTCATGCCTCTGTTGCTGTCAGAGCACTTGATGTTCAGAGGGAGAGGGAGGCCTTTCATGTCCTCTATTCCCATTTCCTTTAAACAAACTCAAATTGTGAATTGCTTCTTTTTTCTAAGTTCCACAGGTCCACATTCCATTCAAGTCCAACAATGCGTTTTCTTTAACCTTCCAGATTCTCTTTCAGCATAAATCTCCCAAATGACCTGATAAGCTAATTTGCAAAGGTGAGATCATCGTGTAAATGATCATTTTTGGCTTTATATTCTTTAAGTTTAAAAAAAAAAAAAATCTAATTCATTTTGTCATGTGGTTAAAAACAATCGAGCCTTGCAGAAGTAATTACATTTACTGTTATTCTTTGGGCACAGATGTAATACCTGATTCATGCAATTTACCAAGGGATGCATTTTTAGCTGCAATCTGCACATCTGCTGTGCTTTGTCTCATTAGGGAATTAACTTTCACATTTAACAAATACTTTAAGTAACTTCATACAATCTACAGATCGTCAGGTACAACTAGCTCAAACAAATGCACTTCATTACAACAGCTCTGGAATAAATCCTACCTTAATGTACGATTTTTGTTGAAAGTGTCGATTTAACTTTATTTTAATATTGGAGGTTGTAAATAGTTGGTGTGTTACTGTGTGATCAGATGGAACACAACGGTAATTTTAGAGGCAAGGCAATTGAAAATAAAGTCAGTGGAAAAACGTAAGATGAATTCAGCCAGTTTGTTTCAACTTCAACTTTAGAGCAAATAAACGCATGGTCCTGTGGTCAAATTTATGCAACTGACGCAAGGCGAAAATTCATTTTGCCTTCTGTCTGAACACACCTTTTGCATCGCATTAGTGTTAGCAAGATGTACCTCAAAAACTAAAACTGAGTGTAAATAAACACATTAGTGTTGCACCCTGTAAAGTAAATTTTCGTTCTAATTTCTATACTTTTTTTGTTTTTTAAGATTAAAATGTAAAGGGTTTCATAGGAATCCTTTTTATATAATAACATACAGTGAAAACAATGACACATTTTTCTAGTTCATGGTGAAAAATATGCTCAGGATTACTGTTCTTATCAAAAGGTCAGCGTGGAAGCAAATCATATTCAGCTATAAATGTTCCGTTTAATGCTATCAAAAAGAAACCTCACATTCCGCTGCACTCTACAAGATGAATCCATTGACCCCCTCTCTGTGGCTCCTGCAGGAGTAGGTCTTAGAGTCTGAGAAACAAAAGCTGAGGCATAGATGGCAGTTCAGCAGATGGGATTAGGCTGTAAGTCTTCAAAGAAGTCCCTCTCCGCCAAAGCTGCTCACTTCAGTAATGCTAACGCTGTTTATCTTTTCTTATCCGTTTTTTTTCTTCTTTTTTTACATCTCCCTCTCTTTCTCTCCATCACCTGCCAGTGGCGAGGAGGGGTAAAACATAATTCCAAGACTAACACTTCAGTGAAAATACACTAACAGGCGCATATTTACAGAGGGAGTGTTTAATACTGACCCTGAGAGTAGGTTAGCTTTAACGCAGCATCTTCGCCTGAGGCAAGGCCAAGGGACCCTCATCCTCTCCTCTCCTTTCTGCCTGGAATATGTTTTGTTTTTTTCTCCATTTGCTGAATAAAACTCTCTTCATCTCCTCTGCCCTCTTATACGAACATGCACTCATATAGAACTCTGGGGAAAATAGACGTTTCATCAAAACCTTTTTAATGCCATGCTGTCTTTGTGAAGTTTCCAGGGAGCTGTCAATCAATCAGTCAAATTTGTCTTCTTAAAAATAAATCCAGGAGAATCCAAAGAGCAGAATTGTTTTATCTGTTCTGTAAAGCTCGATCTGGTGAAGCGATCATCAATATGAATGGTATCGATCGCTATCTCGGCAGGGAATTTTTCAGCATGTATAAGAAAAGGAATCACAAGTCACTCACTTAGAGTGCAGTTTGAGCAGCGAATTTTCCAGAGTCTCCACAGAGCTGACAGGCATGGAAAATTGAATGCAAGGCAGCTGACAAGTAATTAATATCAATTACAGGAGGAAAGTGTGTAAATGTGACTTCACTAGACGACTGTGGTTTCCATGTCTATACGTTAGAAAACCACACAGCCTGCTGTGCTGGCGAATGGAACCCATATATAATGGAGTCCCATGCACTGTATTTCACACTCCACTAAAGGCGCTTAAAAGCAGAATTTAAGAGTCTGGAAGCCTCGAGTCCCAGTGCAAAAAGCCATCATGGTAGCCAACGCTATTGCTCCCCTCATAATTGCACTCGTGGACTTTTCTCTTTTCACAGTGAACAGTGAGAGTGACTGGCTTTGTGCACACCGTCTGATAATGGCAACAAAGGGAGGGAAGCCCCAGAATGAACAAAGCATTATGTAATCAATACTGCTGGTCAGTCGGAACAAAGAAGTGTTGATCTGTTGACTGAAGTACTGTTTACATAGATTTTCTTTTCTCAGGCTGCGGATGTCAAAGGAAAAACCAGGCCAGGAGGAAAATAAAAAGCACTTCCACATCACCAAAACATAGGAAGTATAGTCCGAAGAAAACCCCGAGTTGATTGAAGCCACCTTGGAAGGTGCAGGGGCAGCGATCCATGTCAGAGCAGGTCAACATCAAAGCCAAGCTCGCTTATCTCTGTAAATTAAAACTGTCGTCCCGAACGATGGACGGATGATTTCAATAAAATTGTGGAGTGCATGTGAGCAAGATCTCAGGAGTCACTGAACACACACTTGTTTTATCATTGTCGTTCGTTATTCCCAAAATCTTTCACGAAAATCTTTAGTAGTAAGAGTCGAGCCGATGCCCTCTGGGCAAAAATTATTAGTGATTGGAATTTAGACTAGGCTAGTTTTAATCATGTAACATTTATTAAAACTCTATCACCGATATGGCAATGACTCTTGCTTTTAATTTATGGTGTCTGCACATTTTTCTTACAAATATAAGAGAGCAACTTGCTAATATTTTTCAGTATTTTTTAAATAAGTGGTCCATTTCACATGCTTTTTACATTTAGGAGTGAAAAAGTGTGTGATAGTGGTCATGTCCATGTCTGTACAATAGTTATTTCTAAACAGGTCTGTAAAAAAAAGTCGATATTTAACTTAATGACAAAATTTACTCAAAATATTAAATGTATTTTGCATTATTACATTGTAAGGGTAAATTTATACATTTACTGTATATAGTATATCCAAAGTAACCAAAACAATGTCAGCTTTGGACTAGGCTTGGTGTGCAGAGTGAAAAGATTTAAACAGTCAAAGTCAGAATGCATTCATCAGTAGCTTGGATCTAAAATCTGATTGATCGATTGATTGATTGATCGATCGATCGATTGATTGATTTCTAAGTGTACTGACATTGAAGCCTGAAGTCAAATGTCCCACAGAGCTGTACCGAGTCATTCAGAAGGCCTCACAGCGTTCTTCATACTTTATTGACATTATTTTCTGTGATTAACACAGACATTTTTGTCCTCCTGGCCATGAAGGAGACTTCTGTATTGACACAGAACATGTGTCAACAGAATTTCCTTTTCATGTTGGCGGTAATGATGTGGTTTGCAAACATTAGGAGATGAAGATGAAAACTGAATTGCTGAATTTAAATGTTTTAATACATCATGTTGTAATGCATTATGCAAACAAATGCCGGGAATGAAATTGAAATGATTATTCCATTTCATGCCATTATTCCAACATCAATGGAATTATGTCAGCTTTGGACTAAATAGTTGAAGTTGGAATGTGTTAAAGATGTAAGACATGCTTTGTGTAAATATGATTTCCATGACAAATACCATTTAGACAGTATTATTTTCTTGACTAAAGCAACTGCTCCCACACAGATTGACTTAATGAACATTTCTCACATAAAAAGGCTTGAATTGTTGGGTGTGTGCACTTGCATATCAATGTGTGTCTCCAATTATTACTGGCGATATCCAAGAGCTGAGATCTAGTGTTGTGATCTGACGGATTGACCTTTGTTCAAAACTTGGCAGCTGTCTGTCTGTCCAAACATTAGTAACAACCTGACCTTCACACAATGTCTGCTATTTAAACAACATACCTCTTGGCTTTTTTTTAATTAGCTTTAATTTAAAAATTAGAATACATGTAAATGAATTTTGCTCTTCACAGTTGCATTTCTTAGAGGTTGAATTGCTGTCAAGGTGAATGGTGATTGTTTTAATCGCTATTAAGATACAGTGTTTGGAGACTCGAATGGATTGTTGGTCTGGCCTAATTAAAGCGATTTCATGGTTGCCACATTTTGGGGGGAGTTTAATCTGAAATGCTCCACTATGTTCACGCAAACCTTCAAAATTAAAAGCACATCCCTTAAAATTAGCTTCATTCGCTTTTTTCTCCCCCAAGTCTGAAAGGCTAGCCTTAGGTAAACTGATGTGCCACCCTCTAGTGGAGCTGAACGTTAGCATTTATTCTTCATAATCACTTTTGGTTAAAACTTAATTGGCAGAGGCAAGAAGGCATAAACTGAGGGGCGACAAAAAGCTACAACAAATATAATTAGATCAATGCTGGCAAAATTAGTCCATGTGATCAGAAATGCATTTAAATAGGATGAAGAGGGTGAAGAAATAGCACAAACAAAAAAAACCCGAGATAAACAACTGGACAAAAAGAAACAAGACCCCCTAAAGTGTCCCACCCTTACGTTGTATAGAACAATATGTTATATGCCAAGACAAGAAGCAGCTCCTATGACGGATTGCACTTCAGGCTCCTTCTCTCCCATCGCAATTAGAGTCTATATCCCATCAGTTAACCTGCATACATATTCATATCCCATTATGAGGCAGATCCATGACTGGGTGCAGCTCTGCAGTCTGCGCAGCACAAAAGACTGAGTTCCTCCACTAGGGAGGCAGAGTGACTGCAGGCACTACCCAAAATGAGAGGAAAGAAGTGCTGGAGGAGCTTGAGGCTCATTTAAGATACCTCCGCCTTCTGGATGTCACCTTTGTCTCCGTCCAACACCACCAAGGCCCTTTTTAATGAAACCCGACTGCTTGTTCTGCTCAGCAGGCCCTTTGATATTGTCCACAGGAGCCTTATACAATAGCTTGATGTTAATTGTGACTAATAAATCCAAACCCCGCCCTTCCACACACACACCCCTCACCCCTGCTTCCTCCTCCGTCCGCCATCTCACACCCAGACCTGATGGGTGCCTGAAACGCCTTGGATCGCTGCCAGGGAGCACAGGCGCAGCAATGTAATGAAAAAGCACAGTGGCAGACATGCACACACACTCAAACATTCATTTTAATTATTTGTTTAATAAATATGCAATAAATGCAGCTCCTGGGGCAAAAACAGATCCAGCCCAGTGCTGTGTGTTTCCACAGCAGTCAGTCTGAGTGACTGGGCTTTCAGTGATACTTTCCCTGAAACCTCTGCAGTAGTTATATTCTCCACTGACTGGATGTTCAGATTTGTTACAGACTCCAGACGGGAAGCCGGTCTCTTTTTCTGTATTGTTTTGTAGTAATAAGTCTAATCCTGATTAGGCATGTCACAGCACTGGAGAAAAGACACACGCCCTCTCTCCCAGTCTATTTGCTCCACAAATAGCTCATCTTCCAAGTCTTTAATCACCCACCAGAGCTCAGATCAAGGGTTTTACAGGGCTGATTATAAAAGTTGGTGAGCAAAAGTTCTAAAGATGACAGAGATCCAGTATATCTATGATTATCTATTATAGTGCAACAAGGTTAAATTGTTATTTAATCTCTGTTTGTGGATGACACTGCCATTTATCAACAAATATAAACAAATGAATGAATGAAATAGTGTGTTGCCATCCATTAATATCATTGTCCCTCAGTGTTTGTAGCTCTAGTTTAAATGAAGAGAATGCACAAGTATTATTGTTCTGTTGGCTACCATTGAATAACTCAAATGACTCAAATGATGAATAATGAACTGACTTACATATACAGTTCATTGCCAGTTGGCCCTTGTACAAAAACACTCACCAATGAACCCTTCAAAGCAACTGACTGAATGCTTTCAATTAAGTCCTCATTTGAATGTCTGTGACATTGACATAAATAAAGATGGACACAGCGTCTCCACTTCCTCCCATTGTACAAAAATTAAGCCAAAATATCCAGGACACGAGCGCTGCCATCTTGAACTGGTGACATAATTCGAAGCCAGAATCTGCACAGTAGCGATTGGGCAGTGGAGCCGCGGTATCGGGTTCGCACCCATACACCCGCCTGCCCAATTGCCAGCACGGCTCAGCTGTCAATCATGACGTTTCACCCCGTTTTTAGAGCATCAAACAACTAATTAAAACCAAACTGATCAGAAAACTTAACACTTGAACATACATCAGCGTGATGAGAACTACCTAAAACAACAGAAACCATCTTTGGGAAAAATTTATTTAAGGTGTACTTTTAGTTTTTAGTTTGGCCCATGTCCTACTTGATATTATTGAGGGGGAGGGGTTTATGACCTATACTGCAGCCCACCACTGGGGGGCGATCAAGATGTTTTGGCTTCACTTTTGGGGAGCTCTCATGTCGTCCATCTTTATATACACTCAATGGTATCGATGAACTGACTCCTAATATAAACAGAGTGGATGGAAAAACAATTTTCCTTCAGTGGCTGCAGTGATTGATTGAAGTGTGCATAGGTATGAAAATGGATGAAGTTCAAATACTCTTCTGCTTGTTCCTCAACAAACGGCTTACAACTCCAGTGTAGGTGGAACAATTGGGAGTTTTGTCAGTAGCACAGCTACATTATGGTTCTTACAATTAAATTAACAAATAAAAGCACACTCTTGTTCCACTTCACTGTGAACTTTTGGTAAACATCACTGCTTCACAGTGTAACATCCAGCTAACACATTATCAAGTCAAATCCCCTTTGTCAGATGTTCCATTGCTGTATACATCAAAATCAAATGTGACCAAGAGTCAGGAACCAAACAAATTCTAACCAGAGTAATGGTATATTTTCCACAGTCTCACGTTGAGATAACATATGCAGCAGAGCTGATTTTTAAAAAAATCTAAACCCGTATTTTGAAGTTTTTTTGCTTGATTATCAGGGAAAAAAAACTGACAGTAATGCCTATGTTACTCCGTTGCAACAGAAATCTCTATGACAGCTTTAAAGGTATGAGTAACTCAGCAGATGACACAATGTCCAAATAAATTAATTTTATATGATGCAGAAACTTCAACGTCAATACTGTGGCTGGATTCAGTCTTTTGATTCACAGGTCACATACTAATACACTGCAACACATTTTTGAGCATGTTCAAGATACACTCAGTATAGACTCCACCAGATAACTTGTTGTTGTTTGAGAATCCCTGAATTGTATTCACCCTCACAGTCCTCCAGCTTCAAATGGACACCCTGTGGGTTTGTTTCTACTGTCAGACGCTGCCAAAGGTTACTGTTTGCCCTCCGCCTTAGAAGATCCTACGCAGACCTTCATGCAGCTCTTTGTCACAGCATGATCGAATAATATATTTGGGATCTCTCACATATTCTTCTATCGCCTTGTGTTTCTTTTTCCTTTGGCCGTCAAACCCCTCTCCAATTTTTTTGTGAAGCTCGAACAACCTGAGACTGAGCGCCTGGAGCACAGACTCATCTGGAGTCAGGCCAGCAAGAGGGTGAGAGACAGAGAGAAAGGGAGGTGGAGACAGAAAGGCAAGATGGAGACAGAGAGGAGGGAGTCAGAGAAAGTAAAAGACTTAGAGATATATGAACCTTCCCCTTTAGAGGAGCGATTGGGACTGAACCGACATGTTTCAGTCTTTGTTCTTCCAAGTTTTGCACTGCCTCCTAGTGCAAAAAAAAACTGATTGCAAAAGAGAAATCAAGACAAAGACAGGAAGATGGAGAGAGAAATGGCTCCATCCACTTGAACTTAACATACAATCTGAAATTCTCCACAGTCTCTGAGCACTTTTGCTCTGCTTTTCATGGGCTGGGTCCCTTACTTCCTTACTTACTTAATTCTACAGCATACAATGTAATGCTTGGGTGTTTTCATACATTTTTTTGGGTATCCACATACTTTGGGAAATGTAGTGTATGTTAATAATGACAAAATCTGATGAAGTATTTACATTTCCACAAGTATAGACAAGTAGGTTTAGTATTCTTAAATTCATCACTATATTACAAAGAATTAGTCCACTACTGAATAAATTCCCTTTAATTGTCTCAGAAACTAAGGCGAAAGTTGCCTGTAAAAGAAAGTGTCACCACAGACCTTTTGCCACATTTTTGATGAATGATTTTTTTCCCAAAAATCAATCAAACAAGACAATTTTTGTCCATAATTCTGAGATACTGCTTGACCTGATCATAGCCAATTATCTTGATTTAGCTACAATTTCTGAGAAAATCTAATTAGCTCCAGTTTTAATAACTTGATTAAATGAAATTCACCTGAAAAAATACCATTAAATGGACTAATTTTAATTGCCATGATAGTTTGTGCGTAAACTGCTGCCACATCTAACGGTGGAACAAGCGGCTGAGACCTAAAGGTCTAATTGAGTTTCATCAAGTTGAGTTTGGGGATACATTTCTCTCTCTGGCACAAGATGAGTCGATGCTTCAGGCGAAAGGAATCTCAGGATGTCTGAGCTAAAGTACAACAACAGAGGTGGTATTAGAGAGGGGTACAAACAACCTGGAAGAGGAAGGAAAGAAACAGGAATGTTTGTGAGACCCCCCAAATATTTTCGTCACTCATGCTGTGACAAAAAGCTGCATGAGTGTCAGCAGTGTAACACCTTCTAAGGCAGAGAAACTCAGGGCAATCTTGGACAGTGTCTGACAGATGAGAACATAAAACCATGGGGTGTCTCTTTGAAGCTGAAGGAATGTCGGGACAAAAAGGAGTCTACTGGAAAAAAAAATAATGGAGCTGGTTTATTTTGGAGTTTGGCTTAACTGTTACAATCCAGGTCCAGGTAGGCTAGGTGGTGGTATGCTAACAGCTATTATGTTCTTGTTTACATGTGTAGGATTCAAACATTTGTGAATTTGGTGGCCCATATTGGCAGTATAAAAAATGCCCCCAAAGATCAGAAACGGAGTATGAATCGGCTTAAAGGGAAATATAAAGATCAGTACTACTGACAGCTGATAAAAACAACTGTCGAGTGTCTTCTGTGGCTCAGTACTGTCCTGAAATTCAAGAAAATTACCTACCTTTTTTAGATTTTTAAAAGAAAGCCGGCATTACAAGCTAGGGGCATGGAGAAAGACAGGGGCATTTACCAGGCAGACAAATTCTAATGTCAAATGCTATCGAGTTGCCCTACAGGAGTTATAGGATGTTTTGGGATTCTGGCCCATACCAGGAAGTAAAAGTTGTGATATGTCAGACTCTCTTGATTCGATTTTGACCAGTCATTTTTTGAATCTGTCTCTCAAAAGATCCTCAAATTTGTGTAAGTGCAGTACTGAGTCCCTGAAGTATTTGTTTAAGCAGCACATTGCATGCATCAATTTTCACTGGGATTGTCAAACTTTTCTACAAACACGCTTTTAAGGAGGATATTAAGAGGCTATAAACTTTTACACGTAGTGGCTTTAAAACACATTTATTGCATATTTCTCCACTATAAAAACGTAAGTTAAAGGAAAAGGCCTTTCAGCTAGATTTGTCATGATTCACGCTCTGTCAGATCTGTTTCTAGTAAATTTCCATTCACCTCACGTCTGCCCCACTCTACCTGCCA
>JBBPCS010001814.1:0-14457 GCA_037974645.1 Hollardia meadi
TGTGTGTGTGTGTGTGTGTGTGTGTGTGTGTGTGTGTGTGTGTGTGTGTGTGTGTGTGTGTGTGTGTGTGTCACATCCTCACACAATCCATCCAGATGAAGTCTGCTGTGTCAGAGTGATGCTTGTACCTGAATCTATTTTAAATTGTGACCAACAGCCCATGTCAGTGACTTCTATGACTAAAACAGTGGAGACCTTCCTCAGGATGCCTATGGGCATGTACTCATACAGCGACAGTATTTCACATGGATGAGTGATAAGGCCTGTAGTGTAGCACTTATACATTGTCACAGGCAATGGCAGTTAATCCAAAGGAAATACTGCCCCTTTTTTCAATTTGCATGCTAATACCATTGCAGATTTAATCTGATATGAGCTGCACAGTGGTAGCCCTCATAAGTTTTCCATCAGGCATCCAATCCTGAAGCAGCTCCTAGCACCCTATTCTTTGTCAAATGTTGAAAAGCCTTCTTCAGACCAACAACAGCACCGCGTCAAAACTGTAGCCCCCTCATTAATTTCAATGAGATTACTACGTTGTCATAGAGAGAGGCTTGCTGAAGAAAAATATCAAGCGTGGGGGGGGGAAGTTGGTTCTGGTTAACGTTTTCAAGCACAGTGCAAAGTCATCCAGCAACTTTGTTGGCTAATCAAATATAAACGAAACATTTTAAAGTAAATATGCTTCTTTTTAAAAGCAAGTCTACAGCCATGCTAGCAGCTGTGCGAGGCTGTATTTAGGCCATGGATGTATTAGGGGAGGCAGGGCTCCATTCATTCCTATGAAAGATGCTCAGTGGCACCAAAATTCAAAAGAAGTTTGACTTCCTGGGTATAAAACTACCCAGTTATACCACATACTGTAGGTTCTGTGTGGCCAAAATAACATGCGCACTAGAGGCTTCCCCTGACCGAGCTGCTAATTTCTGGTGTGGCCCTTCCAGATTTTCGAAATGTTATCAGACCAAATACATCAAATTCTGATAGTGAAACAAGTCATTTTGCAGGGGTTGAGACACTCAAAAAAATGAAATGACCGTTTTCCAGATGCCTCTTTAACAATGTAAACTTATGGGGTAAAAGCAGCCCTCCTCTGCTTCTTCAGTGAGGTCTTAGCTATTCTACGTCCCGAAGTAGCTGTGGTTTCCATTGAGTAACAGTAGTTTGGATGAGACAAAAGATAAAACGAAGATAAAAAGGGTATGGTTAATCACCATTATCTTTGTCTTAAGATAATGGTTGAGTTAAGTAAATGCATGACTTTCAAAGTAAAAGAAATTAATTGTGGCGCTCTTGTTTTCTCCAAGAGTTTGAGTGTGTGCTGTTTACAAAGGTAATTATGTCTTAAAAATCCACATATACACTAACAAACCATAATTCTCACCATTACACTAATTCCCATGTTTCTAAATGTGTATTATACACAGCTTTTATTATAACGAACCAGAACTGAACAGAGCTCGAAATCTGGAGGATCATTGTAGTTTTGATTTATGATGCTGGAGTGTTTCTCAATGGTCTTGCGGTATTCATCACAGCTATGCGTAATCCATAATGAGGGTTATGTACATAGCACTCATCAAGAGCCCTTCAATGTCGCTCAGAGGATGTTGACTTGGTAATTGAATTTGAGTTTTTGCTTTGTGGCCAGCAGTATACACAACCTCTGTCTCTCTCTTTAGCCAAATTTTCCATGCCCTGTTCATCCTTATAGCCAAAAACATCTTGAGTAAAGTACACCATAGTAATGAACTTGGTGTTGGCAGTGATAGGCCTCATGCACATTCATTACTGCGCTGTGGCAGATGCTGGCAAAGAAAGCATGATTTATTATTGTTCTTGCTCAGATGTTATTAAATGTATACAATGTCAGTTAGCGTTACTTTTACATTGCTAGATCACAGGCATTAAAAAGTAACTTGTTACATCACAGCTTTACCTACTGAGAAAAGTAACTCATTAGAGGACTTTTAGAGGACTGTGTTACCACAAAATCCTTACTTCACTGAGTTAGGCCCCAGGTCACACATAGGCAAAATGAACATTGGCGAATACAACTAGATGCAGCGACGAACTGTCTTTACTGACAATGATTTTCCAAAGTGTTCCCGAGCCCATGTAGTATATCATTCATAGAATCATGTCGCCTGAGGGTCGAAGGTCCAATTGCACATTGAGAAACGTTCTTAAACTGTTGGACTATTTACCCATGCAGATATTAACAAAGTGGTGAACCTCTCCCCATCCTTGCTTGTGAAGGACTGAGCCTTTACAGGATGCCCCTTTCATACTCAATCATGATACTATCACCTGTTACCAATTAACCTCTTTTCCTGTGGAATGTTCCAATCAGGTGTTTTTGAGCATTCCACAACTTCCCCAATCATTTGTTGCCCCTGCCCCAAAGTGTTGCTGGCATAAAATTCAGAAAAAACATGTATTTACAAACATCAATGAAGGTGATGAGATACAACATTAAACATATTGTCTTTGTATTGTTTTCATTTGAATTGAATGTTAAAGGGTTCAGGAAATGATCACATTCTGTTTTATTAATGTTTTATAGAGCGTCCCAACTTTTTTGGAATTGGGGTTGTAATTGAAAATGTAACTAAATAACTAATAACTTGAATTGCACAACTAATGCATTGTTACTAGTTACAACAAAAAAGTAGTCTGAGTACTCTAATATGTTACACCCAACATTGAATGTACAGTATACAAAAGATTAGTGTAGAAGCATAATAAATGCAGATGATTCCCTTCAGGGCATGAGGGTTGCTAACTACTTTGATTACGAAATTGATGTGAAACACTGCCATCATCAAAACATCAAAAGATGGAATATCTTTTGGAAGAATGTTCACTAGAGTTACAGTATGGTACAATCTGCAATTCCTGGGGGCCCAACACATACATATTGTCAGTGTCAATTCAGGAAGTGATGTGTCCTATATGGAGCAAGATGGAAAGTGAGGGTGTGGAGGTCAGGGTTGTGTTGTTTGCATGAACTTTTTTTCCTTCCTTAATCTTAACCATATTGTGGTTGCTAAGCACAGAAATTATACAAAGCGAGAACTGTAAAAATGTTGACCTTGAAGATTAATCACACTGTGTGTAGCTTCTGCCGCTAGGGGTCTGTCGATAATAACAAAACAAAGAACATAAGTAGTGAGGGATCATGGGAGTTCATTGTTAAACAACCACTATTGCCAATGAAAATCTATCTGACGTGACACTAGGGTTGGGCCAGTGTAAAAATTTTCAAACTGGTTTGATATTGAGCCATAGACCGGACCGGATGTATTGTATGTATATCGACTTTTACTACTAGGTATCACTAGTGACTTAGCCACTCCCAAGTGGAACATGGAATAAGAACGTGAACAGCAGCACAACTCATCAGAACAAATGTAACACATCTGATTTTTATTTTCACACAAACTATTCAGCTTAACTTACGTATATTCTTCTAATATTTGACCTCAAAATAATAAATAAAATAAGACTTCAGCTGAGTGCAACTTGAGAAAAGATGGCAGTCACTACATTCCAATTGCACATTGGAACCTTGCCAGACAATGAATTGATTGAATGAATTGAATGTTCCAGCCAATGTTTCAAAGTAAAACCCTTGAAATAAAGGGTTTCTGTCCATTGGATGCTAGAGTGCTTTTAATTTGAAATGGATACAGGAAGTGTTGATTTGTATTTACAGCATAATGCAGTAACTTTAACGGGGCAAATGGAGCAGATCAAAACACAGCTGCGTACTAAAGTACGCGCATGTAACACAACTTCAGATGCATAACCTGCACCAACTCGTTACTGTAGAGAGTTGTGGAAGTCGAAATCGTCTCTCAACTCTATTAACACTTCAACACAACAGGGAAGCAGCACCCAGGAGCACTGAGCTGACCAGCTCCCGAAGCTCCTTCTAACTAGCCGCATCTAGTGCTTCTATCCTGAAACTCATCGTAACCTTGAATAAAATTACAGCTTTCTCTGGGTTTGAACATTCTTGGAGGAATTTGGGATAATGTAAGTACACAACTCAACAAAAATATTTAACAAAGGTCTAGTTGTTTTTAGACTTTTTAATGTAGAAATGCTATTATATCTTAATTATATCTTTAAAACTGTGTCAGCTCTACCAGCTGTTGTAGAATTTGGACATATGCAGCTTATGTGTGTTTCCTCAAAAATTAAACTTCACATCAGGGCAAGGTCAAAAATTGTGGCTGCCTTTAGTTTCTGAAACCTGTATTGTTGATAGTGTAGACAATTTAAAGGAAACAGTGACCTTCTCCTTTTCAGAGTTTTCACATCTTATCTCAATCCGAAAATAATCAAAACGATGCGACACAACTATGTAACGTACACAACTCCTCTGTTTAAGTGGGAAAGCTAAGATACTTGTGATTCGATTGATGCAAATTGCAATTTATGCGTTTCAACATAAAATCACAACAGCAGGTAAAAATGCCACCAACAAACAATTGTGAAATTCAGGCAACTCATCTGATGAAGCCTTGTGGTCCTCCACTGGTTCAAAAAACAAACTTGTTACACTTCCAAAAGGTCCAGTTAATCCAATCCAGTAAAATATTTAGTCCAAAATACAATATCACATCCACAAATAGCCACAAACTGCTGTCGTGTCATTTCAAATTAGCGGGCAGATGTCCAAATCGTCCACGTATTTCCCTTCATAATTTCATGTCAATTTCAACAAGATCTTGGTAGCAAAATGACGGCTGCACTCTAAGATTTTAATTGACACATCACTTGACCCAATAGTAGCTTACATGTCCTGTCTACAGCCTACAGTACCTAAAAAGTGTTGCATTGAAAGGAGGGCCCAGCCCCTTTTCCCTCCTCTAAATGACTGAACCAATTGCAACCAAGTCTGCCAATGACTGATGTTTTATTTAGCCAATTAAAGTTCAAGTCTTTGAGAGATTATTCAGAAAGTTTAAAGTCTACCTCGGTTTAAAGGGTTTATCATCCAAGGAATTTCACAAGGTCATGTTGGCGACACTAGGGGAGGGTTCCTCTTCTTACAGCATGGACAAGAAGTGGGCTGCTGAATTCAAACATGGCAGAGAGAGCTTGGAAGATTACCACATAGGACACCATTGATAAGATCCATGAGAGAAATCTTGACAGATCAATGAATAGCACAATGGTACATTGTCACAGAGCTTGGTATCTCCCAGCATCATGTCCATGCTTCCACAACAAACTCCAAAGGACCAAGGTGTCAGCTTGCTTGGTCCCGCAACTCCTTGCGCCTCATGAGAAGCTGATTCAGTACAACATATCAAGGGACACTCTTGCCATTTTTTAGGGCAGATTTCTCCAGCAAACCATACATAAGGCTTGGGTCCAACACTTCCGAGCAGAGACAAAAGAACAATCAAAACAGTTTAAATACTAAAAGTCTCCCAAGAAAGCCAAATCAGTGAGGGCTGAAGGCAATGGGATGGCCTCAATTTTCTGTGATGCAGAGGGACTGCTGTTGATGGACTACCTGGAAAAAGGTCACACTATAACAAGGGCCTAATACACTGATCTGGTGAGACAGCTGCAGGAGAAAATCAAAAGGATTAGGGGTTGGAATATTACAAGTGGAGTGCTCTTCCAACAGGACAATGCTCCAGCCCACAGTGGCAATGGCTGCCATCCACGGCTGCAGATTTGAACTTGTTCAACACCCGCCCTAGTCACCTAATTTGGCACCTTTAGACTACTATTACCTTCTCCCTAAGATGAAGGTGAGAATAAAAACCTTCTATTTCAGTGTGTTCAAACTTTTATTACTCATTGCCAGTAGTACTTGGAGTGACTCCGACTGTTGGGGAAAAACAGAGTGTTACCTTTCAAAAGAAACCAAAACCATGCCTGTACTCCAAATAGTTCAACAACAGCGTTCAATTTACTTGGGTTTGCCTGGGATAGGCGTTCTAGGATAATCTTACATTTCCAGGAATGGTAAGAGGCTCTAGCAAAGCAATCTCCACTGCAAACCTTATGCTCATTGCGATCACTGCTCTCTCCCACTGTGAATAAATGAAAACAAAGCAACTGCCTGGGAGCAGTAGGGCTGGGGAGGTTAGGATTTTTTCTTACTGCGGTAAAAAAGCTACATATTTCTGCGGTATGGCGGTTAACCGCGAACCGCAACGTGCATGTTGTGAATTCTAGAAATGATTACATCTTTTTTAAATAAATTTTGACTTTTGGACTTTTTAACGCTCTGGAGTTATTGGAAATGTTTGGATCACAAAAGTAAAAAAAAAATACTACGCATCCACCACTGGAATCAAATAGTGTTATACTAATATTAGTGTAGCCTTATCTGCAACTGTGCAAAAATACCAGGTTTAAACAGAATGAATAGACATGCAAATTAAGTGATGAGAGTTTAACTGTTATGGGTATTCACCTGTGTGCTTCATTCGCAAATGGTTAATAATCATACAAGTTGTTCTATGATATAGTAAGTGCTCGCCACTAACACTGACATCGAACTGTCGCTGTTGGCCTGAGGTTGTTTCGCGCTTGAGGCAGGTGTGCTGCTGCTGCTGCTGCTGCCAAGTCGGGCAAACTCTGCAGGGTGGTTAATTCTATGATGGATTCTTAGATTTGAAGTATTTCCCCGCGAAATGGAGATTTTCTTTCTACAAATAGCCTATTGCCTCATCCAAATTTCACCTGCTGCTCCATCTGGTTCAAAGCCAAATTGTTCCCAAATTGGCAATATAACATTAAATAAAATCCGACGCCATCTGTACATAAATATCACAAGTACACAAGCCTAGAAACACACAAAAGAAGATGATGGCGGTAATGAGCTCAACCTCGCAGTAGCATCACGTGACCACAGAATTGCGGTCATACGGTTATTGTCACAGCCCTATAGGAACAGTCAAAATAGAACTTAATTGGATGTAACTTCAGTTATACAGTAAGTGTGTTTGTAAATCAAAAACCTAAACCAAAAATGTTGTAGTTTAATACAAATGAATACAAAATAACACACACAGCCTATTGTGTAAATTACTACTGGGTGTATTTGAAGAAAATGACAGTAGCAATATCTCAAAGATGATTCTGTCCCCAGAGATGCAGCCATCCAGTCTGGTCTCACCAAAAGCTACATAAATAACATGCCAATGTCTTGTCATTTTGCATGTTATCACAACACATTTTTGGCATTTCACATGTAATTTAATGCTGTCTGCATTATGCTTTTCTTGTGTCATTTTAGGCACAAATTTCATAGAAAGAAACTCTAAGGTGATATTGTAAAGACAGAAACTAACTAACCCTAACCTCTGCACATATGGAGGTGGTTGGGGTGTTGTATGGGTCAAACAAGCTCAGGAAACTGGGGTTCGTGTCTTGTGTGAAAGCGAAAGTAAACATTAACCTACCAGTAATTTAACTCACGTCCATAAGTTAGCTTGCGTTTTAATGTTTTTAATTCGCAACACAACATGACTCACGTCACATGTAAAGTCACTAAATGTATTTTAATCCAAACCATGATCTAAATCCCCCCTAAACCTCAACAAGTAGCTTAAAATAGTAAACCTAATCAAATTTTTATACCTAAACTTAACCAAACTACGGGTAGCTCACATAAGTTAGCCGATGAGGGGCACATGACAAAAGTCACCTGAATTGGTCCTTTCCTGCAAGTCTAAAGATCATAAAATGCAGACAACGTTAAATGACACAGAAATGTTAAATGCGGACAGCATTAAATTACATGTGAAAACCTTAAAATGAATAAAATAACACCAAAATGTCCATGAAAGTAGCATGCTATTTATACACCATCCCATTAGATCACGCTGAACCATCATGAAAACCACATATCAAACCAACGTCACGACAGTCAAATTACAGACATGACATGTAATTGTACCAAGTGAGAGGCTGTGGTCATTGATAGATCATGAGTAAAAAATAAAACACATGAACACAATTAAACTTTTTACAAATGATCTGGACACAAAACAGAAGCTCTAAAACGAGCATCTACCAATCTTGCACCCACAATAAAAGACTGTCCAGCTGCCTCTGCACCCAGTTGTTTGTTATTAAACTTTACCCTTTGTCAATTCTTTTTCATTGTTCCGTCTTTGTGTCTGAGTTGCTTCAGCTAAATGTGTGGGTTTTACTTTCCCAACGCTCAATTAAGGTTTATTACACAACTTGTTTTGAGTTATGCAAAGTGTTTATGAGAGGAGAATTAGATAGTAACAATGATAGTGATTACAAATGGGCAATGATTCACTCAATGGGAACAAAACTACTTTTATACACTGCCACAGTTATCTAGGCCTGAAAATCACAGCCGTGACCGGCATTTTTAAAGTTGAAGCAAAAAAAGTGTGCAAGAAGCGTCTTATCAAGCCACAGCCCACTAGTTTCATGGCAGACACCCTAACCACACAGCCACTGCGATGGATAATGTAGAAAGCAATGGGATTTGTAGTAAAAGCACCGTGAATCCTCACTGAAACACAGCTTCCATGTCTTCCAGAGCCACAGCAGCTTGGCTGATCGCTGTGAGTGAACACAGATGGGAGAGATGCCCAGCAGTGGAAAACAGGGAATAAACTAGCTTAATGAAAGCATCATGGCACAGTGAAAAGCCAGTCTAAGCCATCAGTGAGAATGCCCCGGGGGTAGGAAGATGGGCTGGTGTGCGTGCTGGCGGCTGGAAGCTTGCCTAGATCCAGGAACTCTGTTGGCCCTCTGTGAGCACATGGCAGTCCACTCCCTCACCATACAGCCCCTCCTGGGAGCAGCCAAAAAGCTGATATGCCATGTTACAGGTTAGGCCATATCAAAAGAATTTGACACGTAGTTGAGAATGGCAGTGGCCCAAGCTTGCTCTTACAGATTGAGTTGCATCTGCATTCGATGTCCTTGACGGTGTCAGGAGAAGAAAATGCTCTGCAGACTAATGTGTTAATTTTTGTTACAGAACAGACCCAACGTGTTTTTCTGGAGTTGCATGACTGATGTTCGCCATCAGCTGTTCAGTTAATAATTTCAGCTAACAGATATATTTCCCAGCTGTTCAAAGTTGCTTGCATTTGTCACCTGACAATGACTTAAGGCATTTACTCTAATTCATGCTTAAGTTGGATGCTTAACTCTCACCTTTGGTAACAGTAGGGTGCCTCATCTCAAGAGCAACATGTAAGCTGCAACTTCTGATTTGTGTAATTTGGATGTTTTAAAGTGTGACAGATGGATTAATGTGCATTATCAGTAAGTCGGAGCAAGCAGTAGAACTACATGGGCTCATTCATTATTTTAATGATGTAATCTAATAATTTACAGTTAAAATATTTACTGTCATTTGCAGTAAGAGTATAGTATTTTTGTGTTTCCCTATGTTCAATGTTCAAGATGTCAATCTAATACCAGCAGCAGTAAAGTAGCAGTAGTTACCGAAGGGCTCCAGCAGGGAAAGCGTAGAACTATCGAGCTACATTAAGGGACACCTCGCTTCGCTTCCTCCTTTCAGTAGTTATACAGAAGATCTGAGGAAAGTTTGTGTCCGTGAATCTTTTATTAATATACTCCCCATTTCAGGTATGAGTCCCTCATTATAAGAGATGATGTTTACCTGGTGTTTGATGAAAGTGTATATTCACTCTGGAAACTATTGGTACTTGAGTATGGTTGTGTTTTGTGAAGTTAGAAAGTTAATTACGGGATGACGATTAAGTTAGCCACGGTCTCTTGCAATGCTAACCGCACTCATGCCCTTGTCGTACCTTGTAACAGTTGGATAAAAACTATGTTGTTAGTGTGTAAGCTGCTTTGCATTTAGACTGGCGAAGTGTCCGTGTTACTGAATAAGTCAGTGTACTACTTGTGTTAAATGTTTTAAATAAGGAGTTGCAATATATTTCTATTGTCTGTACTAGAATTAAGCCTATCGCATAGTGTATTTTGTGCATTACTGTATTTGTTTATCTTAAGGGCTGTACTGGTAATTTGAAATTTGAAGCGCTAATTAAAGTGCAAGCACTGGTCATTAAAATAGATATGTTTGTTTATCGTTTGTTTGTTTGTTGTACAATTTTTACAATGTTTCATCACAGTCTACTGATGCATGTTTCAGTTATTTCAGTTATTTAGCTATTCAGGAAAATTGTACACACTGTAACACTGTACTGGCATTTGTATTCATAGTAGCCTGTATTTTGTATCATCAGTAATGATACAGACGATCTGAGGAAAGTTTGTGTCTGTGAACCTTTTATTCAGATACTCCCCTTTTCAGGGCTTTTACAAAAGCAGCAGTTATCTAGCTGTGTTACGACAAGTCGCACTGTTGTCTGAAATAATCATTAGCAAATGTAATCATAATCATTATTAACAGCTAAACTTAACAAATCAATGGTTTAACCAAAGTTTTGTGGGTGATTAAGTGGTGTTACCATACCTAGATGTCCAAGATGGCGGAAGTACTCGCACATGAGCTTCTCACATCGTGTAGCTACTTCGATCAGGTAGTGACGCCCTCTACTGGACTCTATGGGTAATGCTCTCCTCCTACCAGGATCTCGTATTCGCCCACAGAAGATTAGCTTGAACGTAGCTGGCCAATCAGGACAAGCCTACCAGAATATGTGGGAGCCCCAACATATTTAAAGCCATGAAACCGCCATCAGCTATCCTGCCCCCTCTTCAGCGCACAGTGCACGAGCGGCAGGGTCCATAGGTAGAGGGTCCGCCTGTGCTTTTAGAACAAAGCTTCAACATCATAACCTTCCATTGTATCTCACACAGGTGGAGTGTAATGGGTGGGTGGAGCCCGACAAATGCCGCAACCAACATCAGCACACCACACCAAACCGGACCGGCTACTTGTACCACCACAGCTCACCTACTTCCTAATCCAAGCCACTTCTGTCATGGGGTGGTGGTGGATCCCACCCTAGCCCCCTGGATGGTCTGTATGACCTGAATGGACATGTAAATAGTTTCAAGTTTAAGCACCACCCACCTCCGCCCATTTCGAGTGCAGATAGCGATGGATAAAATTTAATTGGTTGAACAGATACAGATAATAGTGTACTGTTTCCATTTTAAAGTCCAACTGAAATCACATTTAGTTGTCCCTTTTGAAGTCTGAAATAATGTCAAAGTGTTTTTTTTTTAATGTATTGTTAATAGTTTGTGTTATTAAAAGAATGGCCTGTGTCTAAAGGTCTGGGAAATGCTCCTTTTCCTCTCAATTGCCTGGAGGGGCTACAAATAACACTACATTGTAATGTTACTGAAGAGCAAGGATCACACCAGCATCTAAGTGACATTTGCAGGTACGTTTACACGCTGTTAATGTACTGAGGTTGAGCAGCTAGTTAGCTATCCTGCCTACAAACTGATATTAGCAGTGCACTTTTCTCCAGTAAATATTTGTTTGGTTGCTCATTTGTTCAACAAACTAGGATAAGGCCTATGTTCATGTTTGTGGGTTAGATAAGAAAAAGAAAAGCTAATGTTGGTTGCCGTTCAAAGCTGTGTTGTGCAGCAGACTGCTGTCCAGCTCACTGTTACTGCCTGCTCTGTATCAAAATGAAATCAATCATGAAATCAAAAAAATTATAACATAAATTTCTCCCTT
The DNA here is from genome assembly GCA_037974645.1 of Hollardia meadi. Classification (NCBI taxonomy): domain Eukaryota; kingdom Metazoa; phylum Chordata; class Actinopteri; order Tetraodontiformes; family Triacanthodidae; genus Hollardia; species Hollardia meadi. The sequence goes on from JBBPCS010001814.1 coordinate 11,666, forward strand.
TTTGGTTTCAGATTTTTTTTTCTTAAAGTGGAACACAGCAAAAGTGATTCTCAGATCAGACATATATGATGCAGCAGACATGGCATTTAATTTCAGTTGGACTTTAAGGGTTATATAACTTTCATTCACAGTCCGTGATAAAGATCTTATTCAGTGAAAAGGGGGAAATGATCTAACATCTATAAGTCCCATCAATAGTTTTTTAATTTAGCATACTTGGTGTAAAGATTTTTGTTTTTATCCTTTTATCATCGACTTTCATTCCTGAGACTATAAATAAAGTCTTTCAATAGAAGCCATTTTTCCCTCTCCACAGGATGAGAGAGCAACCTTCATGAACTTATCTTCTCCAAGGCTCTGGTGTACAATGCCACCTGTTCACTGCTTGCTGCTGTCTCACTAACTTACCTAATTATCTGTTTATATCCATATATTTTATTTTTCGAGAAAGCACAGGACTGTATGATTTCACTTGAATTTTTTCTGAAATCTGTACATACCACAAAGTTTGGGTCTTAAGTGTTTTCAGAAATGTAAATACGTGTTTTTTAAATCTTTCATGCCTTTCCCCACCAACACATTTACATAAAATGCGTAGGCTCTCCAGTAGACATATGCACACATCAGTCATATGGATGGACAGATTCTTTCAGTTGTTCAGGGGAAGAACAGTTGTGCATTGACTCAAAGGTATAGAATCAAAGCAATGTTCAACAAAACATCTGTTAATCGTTACAGTCATATGGGAAGATTTCATATATAGGATATTAGGAAGATTGTCCTCTTGTAAATGGGTGAAGTTGAGAGACTAAATCCAAAAAAGGTGCATGCTTCACCCTTGGAAGAGTCAACACTGTGTCCATCAATGGCCACGTGTCCTGTCAAACTGTCTTTTAGAGCCTGATAGTGTTTTTTTTTTACTCTTTGTAAACCCCTCTGTCTAATCTAAATTGATTAAAAGCCTAAAATGTATTGGTTGCTGCCTGTGGACAGTATGGATAGTTTCCCTCATTATATTCAGAGTCAATTTTACTGACAGAAAGTCCTTTTACAACTTCCAAATATATCCTCCTGCATCTCTATGCAACTGGCAAAGATGGTGAAGTTGCAATGCATTTTCCACTAATCCATCAAGATCTGATTCAAACTGTGAGAGCCAGGGATGTGCAAACAAGGCAAGGCAACAAGGGTCACAGGCTATTCTTTGTCTCTGTTAGCACCACAGCGGATATTAACCCTCAAATAGGAGATAAATTAAAAGGTGACACAAAGAGAAATGATACCTTCAGGAAAGACACGCTCAGATATTTTTTTCTCTTATCACTCATCTCTACCAAAACAATTACTCTTAAATCAGATTCATATCTATTGTTGAAGTGGTGTAATATTTTCCAAGCTGTCAAAATGATACATCTCCTCCGCACATTGTCCCGTTCATGGTGATAAAGAAAATGCTTCCCAAGTAGACTCTAAAAGTAGATTTAGAGTCAGTTTAGAGACAGAATTAGCATTAGCATTAGCATTAGCAAGAACATTAGTCTTCATTTGAAAGTCTCTGTTCACCTGAAGAACGTAAATCCAATATTCACTCTCTTATCAGCTCTGTTCTCCACCAACGCCTAAGAAAAGTATCACTCAATACTGCTAAATGCTCTACTATGTTCACTAGCTAGCCACTAAATGTGTCTGTCTAATGCAGGGGCGTTGTAGTGGGGGAAAAAGTGGGACTGAGTACCCAGGGCCCCAATGGGGGGAAGGCCCTCGAAAAGCCTTGGATGAAAAATCGTTTTTTGTTTGCAGTTTTTTATTTCTAAGTAGGCTTAATTCAAGTCGTAAGTAACTTTAAATTGGCTGAATAAAACGTTTGAGTGACTGAACTTTGTATATATAAAAAATAGTGGAGGCTCACTGTCACCCCTTACAGGAGGCACAAAATGGTTTAGTCCACCCCTGCACGAGGATTCCCCAAAACAGTAACGCAGCTACAGTGTGGATAGCAGACTCAAGCCCGATGGGTTCGGATAAGAATTTAGACGTCATGTTTGGGTTCGGCTGGGTTCGGGCTACCTGACATGCTGCTGTGTGTGCTGGAGTCTGTTATTTACGTGACAACGCATGAACGCAACACAGGCTATTTGTTACATTCTGGCAGACCGCGGTAAATATTCAGCCTAAACCAGGGAGAATGGAGGACGTCAAACAAAACTTGTCATCAGGAAAGTTTAAAACTGCTGAAAACCATGCAGGAAAGTCGACGGTATGGAGGCATTTTGATTTAGTCGTCAATGCGGATGATAATGGAGCAGTTGGTTTTGTGAAGTCTACGTGTGCTGTGCGTGCGGCGCGTGTGGTATGTATGTGTGTGTGTGTGTGTGTGAGTGAGTAGCACCAGCCTTTTGACGGTCATTTTTACACTGTCCATGTCAGAGTAAACAGACAAGCTGTACCTAAGATAACAATGACTGCATGTCAGGTAACAAACTGCGTCGGCCTCGGGTCGTTTCGGACATAAACAATCAGAAACCCTGTTGGGTTCAGTCAGAAAAATGCGGCCCGAGCCGCACTGTACTCTGAGCAGCCAGTTGTTTCTATCCACTCTCTCCTCGCTATACGTCTGTACGTATATCTGACTCCTGTTTATTCCTCCAGAGGCTCCGCTCTGCCCCCGCCCCTCTGTCCTAAAGCTCCCCAGAGCTCAGCAGCTGTCTGCGGGCAAGCGGTGGCTCTGTCACCCCGCTCTGCACTCTGCAAAGCCCTGCGATACACGTGAACTTTTCGCTTGAGTTGAATAT
>JBBPCS010001815.1:0-14456 GCA_037974645.1 Hollardia meadi
AGAGAGTGGACAGAAACAACCGGCTGCTCAGAGTCGCACTGAACTCAGACACACACGCCATCGGTGCTGCGCGAGGCCCCCTGATGACGTAGCCACTCCTACACTCGACTGACCAATCCCGCAACTTCATCACTTACTTACTTACTCACTTACATACTCACTCAGCCACAGAGCAACCCATAGGGCTGGCCCTCTGCGGTCCAGCCAAAAATACATGTAATGCACATATTGACTTCATCGTCACTGTCATCGCTGATTACTATGAGACCATCTGAATGACAGAAGCAAGAAGAACCAGAGGACAGTGCTGGTTACATTCACAGCAGCAAACACTCAATTTAAAAAGCAATGAGATGTTTAAAAAGTAGATGGAATAAAAAGAGCATGTGCCTGTTTGTGCCACCTCTAGGGAGGTATAATCTTCATTCTGATAGGAGCAGAAAGTGGGTGATAATGTGTATGTGTATGTGCGTATTTGCACAGCCATGAGAATGTAAGCATCTTGTGTGTGAGAGTCTGAGCCCTATGGGAGGGTGTGTGTGCGTGCGTGTACGTGCGTGTGTGTGTGTAAATATGCGTGTCCACCACAGCTGTCAGATCTTCTCTCTGAGGTCAGGCTCTTTCATCTCCATTTCCTCCTCCTTCTTTCCTCTTACCCATCCTCCCTCATTCCTCTGAAGGAAGTTTTACAGATGAATTAGTGTTTTCCAGGGTCGGTAGTGTAATTGTCATGTTTATCAGTTAGAACCTACATTTACTGTCCCCTCAATCGTCTGTGTCGTTCACTTTCCAGCACAGTACTGATTACCATTTTTATTATTTCCTAAGGTCTGTGTATTGGCAAGAATCTGTAGATACGATCATATCACCATACAGGGGTTACCATTCAATATATTACGATACTGTCAGCAAACAATATTGTTTCATAGGCTTGTACTCTTTGTGTTTACGCGAGTGATATGTGCTTACTTCTTCCTGTGTCAGTTGACATTGTTATGTTGGAGTGGAAGAATCAGATGGCTGAAGATAGATTACAACACTGCTATGTGTCAGGGGTTTAAATACAACACAAAATGAACCACTGCCACAAATCTTTGCATGTAAACTATAAATTAAAAAAACATACAGTATAAATACAGCATTTGAGAAACAGAGAAACATAATATTGAGATACTCAAGTGTATCAATATTTTCTTACACATCATGGAAACAAGATTCATTGCAGCACTGTTGTTTTAGACTGCATTAGTTTGAGCTAGGTGTACAACGTGATGGCGTATGAATAGCACGCCACTTTTAGGGTCATTCTGCATGTCATTTCATGCATTTAAGCTTTCCGTGTGTCATTTAACGCTGCCCGCATTTTATGAGTTTTAGACATGCAGGAAACAACATTTGTTGACATTAGTCACATGACCTGCGGTCACAGTTTGGTTAGGTTTAGGCAACAAAACGACTTGGTTAGGTTTAGGAAAAACATTTTAACCCAAACATCATGGTTTGGGTTAAAATCAGTTTAGTTATGTTACGTAAGTCACATAAGGCACTTACGTTACTTTTGTGACGTAAGTTCAAAACATTACATAACTTAACTTACGCACATGAATTAACACCAGTCAATATTAGCTTTGGGTTTCACACACATACACCACCCCAACCTCCTCCAAGTGCAGACTTTCCCACTCTTTATACTACTTGACTTGCATTGTTTTCTCTATCACATTCGCATCTAAAAATTCATAAGAAAAGCTTATTGCGTACAGACACAAATGACAAATGACACATGAAAAACAAAAAATGTATTTTGACAACAGGAAATGACTTAAGACGCTAGTGCGTTATTCATACACCATTCGGTGAGACCAGGCTCAGTTTCAATGACACCAAATTTAGAGCCATGTATCAAGTTCAAGAAATGTTGATCAGTGTGGATTGCAAAGGAAATGTTAACATTTCACATACTACCCCAGTAGTTTTGTCCTACAACCTCAAACAACATATACCTCCAATTTTTCTGCTAGTCATGCAAGACCAGCTTTGGAATTCAGTTAATTTGTATTTATGTTTTGAATACTGCTTTCTGACAATTAAAAACAAGGCATTTGACTTGCATCTGTGAAAGAGTTTCGTTAATTTGATGGGCACTATCTGAAAACTATTCTGTCTGTACTGAAGCTTTAAACAAACCTGAATGACTACTTCTGCTGCAGCTACACAAACTCTGCTTCTTGTGCATATATACCTTTGCGCTATGTATTAAAAATCTAGAAGCCTGTGTGCACCCCGTGTCAATTACACATCTTGAAGGCTTTGCAAAAACAGTCAGTATATTGAACATCTCATCTAATAGATTTGGTATTTTAATAGCTAGGAGATTTTATATTCCTTGTAACATTCAGCCAATTTCTCAGAGCATTCAGTCACTAAAACAATGCCAGTGGCTGATATTCTAATTATTTGCTGCTTTTATTCATTTTAATCGTGTCTAAATGAGATTATTTTTCCTCCTCTGTCTATCAGTGCTCATTCTTTTTCTTTTTACACTTTGCCTCTGACCCCCTTTCTCCCTGTTTTACATTTGTTCTTTTGTTTTTTGCCTTCTCTGCTTTTTTAATCTCTTTTGCTCTGTCCTGCTTTCTTTTTCCTTTACTTCTTTTTCTTTTGTCTTTCCTTCCTCTTTCCTTTTACATTTCTGTCTCTCTACCCGTCTCTGACATCTGCATGTCCATCTCCATTAGTTTTCTTCCAGCCCTTCTTTCTTCATCACATATACTTGCCTCATCTTTTTTCTTCCCTTCATAGCCGACTTGACAGCTCGGTTTTTCAGTGCCTCAATCTTTTCTCTCTAAGCTTATATCAGACTCTCTTTTCTCTTCCTTTCCTTGTTCTTTCCTTTTTTATGCATCTATGCTGGCGATAGCCATGGCCAGAGGCATTATGTTTTTGAGTCCGTCTATCTGTACATCCATCCGTCCGTACATAAGTTCGTCCCATATCTGAGGAACGCTTAGAGGGAATTTTTTCAAATGTGGCACAAATGTCCACTTGGACCTAAGGATGAATTGATTAGATTTTGGTGGTCAGCAGTCAAAGGTCAAGGTCACTGTGACCTATTAAACACATTTTTAGTTGTAACTCAAGAATTCATACACTAATTATGACAAAATTTCACACAAACTGTGCTGATTGTATATTCTGTGCCGCTGGGTTGAACATGTATGTGAAGAATCCATGTTTCAGAGTTTAGAGCTTCTTTGCAGCAACATCCATATTTGAAGCATTGTAGTCCACTACAAGCTCTTTGATTTTGTTGATATTGAGCTTCAGGTGATTGTTGATGCACCATGTGACCAAGCGCTCTTTCAGTCACTACATATATGAGGCTGGACAGACATGGATGTAAACTGCATCTTGACTGGTGCGCGGGAGGCATACAACCCCAAGGTGAAAATTCTAGTTGTTCTTTTGGTTCTTCTGACCTCACTGCACCTCTAAACTAATATCATATTTTTAGTTTTATACCACCTTGTTCAATTTATCTTGTTATCTGTGTAGATAAAGTCACAGTATGTGAAGAAATAACACCAACTTTGGCTTTCAGTCTGTAACAGTTTACACATCTGTTACACAACAGTTTACTTATCACAAAGTATTCCGTGATCACTCAATACTTTATTATGACAGACCACAACGATGCAAATGACACTGATTGGTTTTCTGACATTTTTGCAGCCTTGCCAAGGCACTCAGAAGAGTAGTCACACAATAAAGGATAATGGTGATTGGATTGGGTGACTGGAGGCTAGAAGCCTCTTCTTGTCACAGACAAATTTGAGAGCCTTTATTGAATGGCTAATTTCTGTGAACAAACCTTTTTGGCTATTATTAAGCAGATCAGTGGTTGAATTGGGCTGCTAGCCAGGTGGAAGCACGAGCAGCCCGCTCTTCTGACTCTATAATATTTGCTTAACAGCAGTTTATGGCTCATATTTGTCTGCTTTGGAGTAATCTATAACATCTGCATATATAGGAAGTTGGTTTGCTGATAAGATGCAGTTCTCAACCTCTTGCATACTGAAGAATATTAATTTTAGCCACATAAGTATTTTTCTCTCTGAAGGTTTTTCTCAATCTAATATGAGCGGATGTTGGATGTAAAAAATGCAATAGCAGGCTGTGGCATTGCAGAGAAAGATCACAGGTCTATGCTGCATGTCAAATACATGAAAGAAAGGTTGTATAAGACAGACACAGCAAAGCTGCAGTGAGCAACTTTTGATGAGAAGTGGTTGAAAAGACTCAACATCAAACAGCAACAAAAAGGCCTAGATATAATATCAGCTAATATCAGCTGTCTATTCACCCATCCAGCAGAAACAGAGTTACATTAGCATTCTGTTGAAGTTCGATTAATTGAATTGATGCAAAAATTGTCTGCAAAATTGTCATTTAGATATTATGTTTATATACAACTAATTTGCAATACCAAATACGTTTTTATTTCCCCCAGTCACACGCTACTCCACAGTAGAACAAGATGAATGAAAGAATTTTAAAAAAACAAACAAAACAAAAATTGGATAATAAAAAGTCAGCTACTCCAGAATATCCTGACGAGAAATAGTGGGGGTCCTCCTCCCCTCTCCAACCCTGGTGCAGCTATGAAGCACCATTTGTATCAGGCATAATGGTAAGGCCATTGATATAGCTTAGCAGGGGACTCCAAGTCTTTTCGAAGGATTGTAGAGATCCTTTCAGTAAAAATCTTAACTTCTCCAGTTGTATGTACTGTAAAACATCTTGTATCCACCTATTATGAGTTGGAGGAGAGGCATGTTTCCATTTAAGAAGAATGGAGCGTCTAGCTAATAGAGTGGTAAAGGCAATGACACTCCATAGGCATATTATGAGTTGGCGGGAGGCCGAATAATGCAATCAGAGGAGTTTGACTTATTTGTGTCTTGCAGGCCTGCTCGAGTTTTGAAAACACACAGCCAAAAATCAGTCAGCTTTAGGCATGTAGTACATGATCGGCTGGCGATTGCTGACATCTGTTACATGTATTGGTCCTGTTGGGAAATATTCTAGCCAGCTTAGCATTGGTTAAGTGAGCCCTATCTAGATCACTTTACATTGCAGTAGACCATGTCTAGCGCATACAGATAAGGAATGTGCCAACTTCACATCTTTCATCGAGTGTTGTAAGGCTGTTTTCTAACTATTTGCGGAAGGCAGGGTCAGAACAAGACAGAGATAATAAGTGTTTATTTAGGACCGGTGCATGTGGCCTGTGAAGACCATACTGTTTCCTGAATTGAAACCAAATCTTGACACTGTTAATAATAACCGGATTATTTGAAATTTTGTGAGCAGTTATGGGAGGCTGAGAACAGATCACAGCAGTTAGAGGAAAATAACTCTGTGTGAACCCAAGGTGGCCAGAGTTGAGAGGTCTCGCGTGTGATCCAGTAGAGAAGTTTATTTATATTGCAGGCCCAAAAGTAATGCTGAAAATTTGGAAGTGCTAAGCCACCTTTGGATTTAGGGAGCTGGAGAATTGATCTTCTCAAACAGGCAGGCTTGCTAGCCCGAATAAAAATGCTCAGCTGCTGATCAAGGTTAGTGAAAAAAAAAATTATTATTGCAAATTGGAACATGTTGAAAAAGGTATGAAAACTTTGGCAGAACACCCATTTTTATGAGATTGACCCAACTAACAAGAGACAGTGGAAGGGAGGTCCACCTGGACATATCTGATTTGCATTTGTCTAAAAGTGGCTGAATTTATTTTTGAAACAGATCTTTAAAGGACTTCATAATAAACACCCCCAAATATTTAAATCCCTCTGCTGCCAACTTAAAGGGGAATGCAGTGTGTTAAAAATAATTCACTCTTTTGCAGGTTTAATTTATAGCCTGATAAGCGACCAAATTCGTCTAGGATTGACAATATTGGAGGAAGAGAAGAAGTGAGATCGGAAATAAATAGAAGGAGGTTGTCTGCATAAAGGGAGAGTTTATGAGCTCGGCCATAATGGGTGATGCCCTGAAAGCCATCATGGCTATGGAGCCAGATAGCTAAAGGTTTGATCGCAATATTAAATAACAGAGGGGAAAGGGGGCATCCCTGACGTGTGTCACATTGAAGAGAAAAAGGTGGTGAATGAATACCAATAGTACACCGATGCACATGGAGAAGTGTATAGGAGTCGGATAATATTGAGTAATCTTCTAGTATTGAAGAAAGGCTGTCTGCCTAACATGAAGCCCGTCTGGTCTAGTGAAATTATGGATGCCGGTACTCGTTGAAGGTGGAAAGACAAAACCTTGGCCAATATCTTACAATCCATGTTGAGGAGCGAAACTGGTCTATAGCTACCGCAGCAGGTAGGGTCCTTGTCCTTCTTCAAAATCAAAGAAATGGACGCCACGGACAGAGTAGTTGGTAAGTGACCCTCCTTAAGAGAATCACTGTTCATCCTTGCTAGAACTGGGGCTAATATTGTAGAGTATGCCCTGACTGTGAACCCACCTGGGCCGGGGGATTTCCTATTTTCCATCGAACAGATTGCTTCTTGTATTTCCAGGGTAGAGATGGGGTCACCTAAGCCTCTGGCCGTGGCCTCGTCAATTTTGGGGCACAGTAAAGATTCTAGGGGGTTGGGGATCCCTGTAGAGATCGGCGAACAGCTGGAGGTGTAGAGGTTGGAGTAATATTCTGCAAATGATCTGTCAAATTTCCACTGGATCAGAGGTCAGCTCTCCATTAGGTAGTTTGATTTTAGGAATAAATCCAGAGACATTATTCATGCATGCCTGTTGTGCCAGAAGTCGCCCTGCTTTATCCCCCTGCTCAAAGTAATATTGTTTAGATTGCTTTAACTGTCTCTCTACTAAGTGTGTCATTAACAATTCATGCTCTGACTGCAGTAAGAGTTGTTTTTTATAAAGGGCAGGTGAAGGGGAGGCAGCATAGCACCCATTGAGTCTGAGAAGTTCCTCTGCAATGTCTGTCAATCTGGCTTTTTCGGTCTTTCTCAAGTTGGAAATATAGGAGATGACTTGCCCCTGCACTCCCACAAGGTGCCACAATTAATGTTGGGGGTATCATTTAAATTGATATAAAGACGGATCTGCGTGGCGACAAACTCCTTGAAAGTAGGTGGGAATTACATTTCCATAATTTAGAGGGAGATCGGCTGAGAGGGAAGTTGATATCTACTGACGTAGGGGCATGATCATAGATAGTTGTAGGATGGTAGTAACATGAAGTGATGCGGTGTAGGAGGCTGAAATCAATCCTTGAAAAAGTATGATGTGTGTGAGAGAAGAAGGAGAAAGCTTTACTCTGGGGGTTTGTAAATCTCCAAGGGTGAGATATTCCCAGCTAAGATGCATAATTTGCTACTGCAACATAGCAGATTTGGATGGAATAATTTGTTTAGGGGATGATCTGTCGAGACGTACATCCTGAATGAAATTAAAATCTCTGCCTATGATTATGTGGTGATTGTCTGCATTGGGGATTTTGGCAAAAAGATTCGCAAAGAATTAGTCGTCGTCCCAAGTGGGTGTATAAGTGGACACTAGAATTAGGCTACTGGAGTGTTCTGTAGCCTGCCTGTGACCATAACGTAATGGCTGTTATTGTCCAGGATTGTATTTGTGTTTTCGAACCTGACATGCCTCTGAATGATAATGGCCACGCCTCTAGCTTTGGAAAATTTAGAGTGAAATAGTTGACTCATCCATGCCCTCTTAAACCAATGGTTATCAGATGTTTTAAGGTGTGTCTCTTGAAAAAAGATGTTGCAGAAGTGTCAAGACCTTACCAATCTTAATGGCTTTGTTCATTCCTTTAGTATTCCAAGAGATCAGGCGTATTGCCAGACTCTAGTTAAGGTGTCAGGGTTAGTCATCTAGGAAGGCACATAATAGTGAGATGACCTGGAGTGGTGTACTTGGCGGTGTCTTGAGGCGAAAGGAGGAGGTGAATCCAAAAGAAGACAATAAGAAAGGACCTGGAGAAGAGAGAGAAGGGAAAAAAGGGAAATAAAACACAACAATCACATTACCCGCTACTCCCTCCCACCCACTTAAGAAAGAAAAAGAAAAAAAAACTCAATAGGTGACCACATCCCCAATCAATTTAACACTAGCAATAACGATTACTGAGCACTATAGCTCAAAACTTTACAGCTATGTAGCTAAACTTATCCTCTCTTCCAGGGTCTCCCAACATTCACAACGGACAATCCCGTAAATTTCCAGGGAAAGAGCAATTGGACAATAAAATCAATAAAACATCAGACTAAATTGAAACTCAATATCAAAGAGGTAGCATGTAGCAGCTAGATTGCATACAAAGAATGATCAGCTTATGAAAACCGTGCAAAAAGCTGGAGGTTGCCGGCCTCGAGAGCTCCAAGTCCCATCAGTGAACCAACAAAGAAAAAATGAAACAATGCCCCACCAGGCTTTGGCCTGTAGTAATTCAGACCGCATTAAAAAAAATGGGTAGAAGTAGCAGTAAGTGGCATACGAAAGTGCATAAATGAAATGTAAACACAATGAACCCGTAAATAGAATAGCAACCCAAAGTTCAAGTATAGTCTGGATTACTTTGGTAGTAAAACAAGAACAAAGTTACTACGACAGCTCCAAACGGGCCGTCTAGCCGAGAGAAGGTACAGCAGTCCCTAACAGCTGAAGGCACAGTCTCAAAACAAAAATAGTACTCCTGTTAGGTATTTAGCCGATGGCTAATAAGTCTGGCCGAGAGGTCGCCCGGCAGCAAAAAAACAGTAGACATAGGCAGGAGGACAGTTTAGGTCAGCTCTACCTGTAGGCCGGTGGGGTCAGTAGCATGTCCGTGCTAAGTCGCCTCGAGGCAGATCGATGCTATATATTCCTTGGCCTATCGCGACCGATGAGAATCTCTTCCTACCTCTATCCCTCGTCATGATGGAGAGCCTGGCAGGAAACAGCAGGTCTGGTGTGAGGCCCTGGTGGTGTGAGTTGGAAAGCTCCGGCAGGACCTCGCGGTATCTGTAGCGTTGTTCCATCACCTCTGGAGCATAATCCTCGTAGATAGAAATGTGGGTGCCTCGGTATTGTAGTTTACCTCTCTTGGCTTGAGCTTCGCAGATATTTTGTCTTTTTGCTGGTGTCTGTGTAGTCAGATGATTACAGGCCCCAGTCTCTGTCTCAGCTTCGGCCTATTCGAGAGTGTAATCGCACTCCGGTGGGGAGTCTAGGAGTACGCTCTCGCCGAAAACTTCCATGAGCAACTCCAAAAGAAAGTAGTGGGCGGAGGTCCTTTGATTGATTCAGGCAGACCAATAACTCAATAACATCAACATTGGATGTTGATATCAAATTATGTAATTAATCTCATAAATACTGCTTATTTACATAATCCATGATCCAAAAGTAAAGCAAAGAGGAGATTTAAACCAACTGTCGCTCCTAAATTAAATCACAATTTAATACAAAGACTAAAAAACACAAAAGTCTAAGTAATGAATGTTTAGTGTTGATAGGGGTTCATAGGAACTGCTGTGAAATAGGCCTATATTTTTTTTTTATTTTAATCATTGGAGAAATACACAAAGTGCTACTTTTTCAACCACAAGCCAAATGTGATAATAAAATGAGTTGTTTGGTCAAAATATTATACAAATTGACCCCTTTGGAGATATAAACCATTTAATGTGGACAATAAACAGATTGGAAAGGCTTAAAAACATCTGGTTTTGGACCTGTGCGTATATTTTTTTCAACTCTTGACAGCGTAAATATACTGTATCTATTTCGATAAGTCCAGCTAATCCTTTTACCTCTTTCTTTTTCTCCTCCTCACCTTATTATGAGGCAATCAGTCACAGCGCGAGAGGCGAGTTTTGAATATTAGAAGATTAGGATGTGATACTCAGCCATGATAACCTTTTAATAAGAGGAACAATCCATATTAAAGCCTTGAGCTAAATGAGCCCACTGCACTGAATCAAAGGCTAAAGGCCAGGGACGCTCTAACCTCATTTAATAAAGTCATATGATATCCGTGTTGACCGCTGTGACCTGCGGCTCATGGAATGTAATATTTCACAGTCAAAGCAGGTTGTCTTGAGGAAACTAAACAAAAGAAAAGCCATAAAATATATAACTATTATAAAGTAACAATGACCCTATCCAGAAAATATATTAATGAGAGTTTAAATGCCAGCAGTATAATGTAAATGTTACATAATCTCATACAGTATCATGATGTGAAAGTAAGATTACATCTTTAAATTGTGCATATATAATATTTAATAATATAAATATATGAGATTTATTTTAATATTGGTAGAAGCACATTTTATCAAGAGCTCATGATCATGGGCTGGCAGCAAAAGTAGTAACAGCAACGAATCAACTTCTGTATTAAATAAATGAGGATCTAGCCAGCACGATGGGAGTTCGCAGCTAACTCAAAGCAGAAGAAAAGCAACAGGAAATATTTGCAAACTGGGTAGACAACACAAAGTCCAGGAGCTATGTATTCTCCGAGCAGAGGATGAGTTCAGTTGCTACATAACAGGGAGGTAAATTATTGTTATAGCCATGTTACTCCATTGCTTAGAAAACACTGCTCGACATGTATAGAAAACATCACACTAGATGCCGATGCTGCTGTGTTACACAGCCTCTTTTGCCTGCAGAACATCGGCCTGCTATCTAAAATCACAGACTGGTGCAGCATTATGCCATGTTGTTTTGTTCAGCATAAAAAAGGATGTGTAAATCAGCTGTTAAGGAGACAGATGCTTACCTCAGAAGCTGAGGGAAAAAGGATAAAGGAGTGAATACATTCACCAAATGGCAGTGAAACGTGAATCAAACAAAGGATAATATAAAAAAAGATAATGCAGGTTAAAAAGTAGTGTGCTTTGACCGACACGCTTTGGCATGTTTGCAGAAGACAGTCTGGAGCAGTTTCAGCACAAACTGTTCTGATAGGAGACTGATGTCATTGTACAGGTAGCACAGAGGTGAGCCAAGTTCAAATACCCATAATCCTGGACAAAAAAGTTGCTAATGTGAAGTTTGGATTGACCCGCCAAACTGTGGAGAAACCCAGGTTCGCCCACCGACCCCTGAGTGGTAGAAAAGCGACAATTGTGGTCTTCCACCGGTGTTAGATTTGTATTTTATTGTGCCTTGAGCGTTGGCTCTCTCTCTCTCTCTCTCTCTCTCTCTCTTGCTCTCTTAGCTTTCCCGTTTCTACTAACCTACACACACATACACACCTCCAATCTCACACCTCATACACATTTCATGAGTAATTGCACGTGAGTCGCCCTCAGACTTGCATACGTCTCATGTGGTAGACACATGTTTAATCAACAGTAGCTGCACTCATTGTCTCCACATAGACCTGCTCCTACCTGTTCCCAACATTACCCTCAGCACCAGAGCCGGTCCTGACCTCTCTGGGGCCGTAAGCAAAATTCTGCTGAGGGGCCCTCCTACCTGACCCTTGAGCCACACCTGACACCTCAGTGCACCCACTACAATCCTCCCTCCATTTACAGTTTGCGCCATCTGTCAGTCGAAGCATAAGTAGAACTATACAGAACAGAATGAGGTATAAATGAACAATGTTTATTGAACAGAATATTTTCTATAGACTATTCAGATAAACTTTGGGATGAACTTTGGTTCCCTTTACAGCCTGGGCATAAAAATTATCAACCCCCTCAGGCCCATTACACAAGCTCCCCAAGATTCCATTTAATACATTTCAAATGGAAAATACTATACTATGGCCTGGCTTAATACTTGATGGTTTACTAAGAGATTCACATTTATATTTCCAGTATATGCCCAGCTAATTAAGATTTTGAATTCAATAGGCTATTTAATCAATAGTCAACATCAATCGATTGCTATCCATCTTGCTAGAGGTAATTAAAACATTGACTGTAACTTGTTTTAAAACTATCTGTGCCTATGAGGAGTGCCATCATGCCCACAAATTGTCTGGACTGGTCCTCACAGAGGTTGCTGCTGGAAAGTGTGAGTTTCATCTTGAGCTCACGAATATTAACGCATGTTCATACGCAACGCAGCTATTTTTTCGATTCCAAGCTGCAGTTTATCAATTGTAATAAATGGTTTTATTTCTCTCTAACATTTGTCATTCACAGACCGAGATTCACTGCACTCCCCACACTGATAAAAATATCCTGCTTGATCTACTTTAAAAAATTAAGGCAACTTTTTGCATCACATTATTATGTAGATCAAGCAAGACTGGTCTTTGTATGAACGAAACAAATTTTTTGTACATAAGACATACATTTTGCAATTTAAGTCAGCTTAATTTTTCAAGTAAAGTCAACTTAAATTTACTTGCAAAATTAAGTTGAGTTTACTTGAATAATTAAGTTATTTTACTGGCAAAATTAAGCTGACTTTACTTGCAAAATGTATTTTTTACATACAAAAAATTAAGTAGTTCATACAAAGACCAGTCTTGCTTGATCTAAATAGTAATCTGATGCCAAAAGATGTCTTAATTTTTTTAACTAGATAAAGCACAATATTTTTCAGTGAAATATCATGGCAATCAAGTTATTACATTTTATGATACCTTTTGTATGAAGGTGACATTTTGGTCATGAAATAATCAAAATTAACAGGGTTCATTATCTGCCCCACAAATTTTGAGCTATTGTGTACAAGACAAAATTGTGCTTCATGGTGGTGCTAAAGGAAAAGTCATAAAGTCATCAAAATTGACAGGGTTTATTGTCTCTATATCATGTGCTCAAAATCATGACAATCCACAAGATATGCTGCCAAGAATTCACAACACAGATATATGGACACAGCAATCCCTAGGCTCCACCTGACAACTGGGTAATACTCTGAACAACACCAATGAGTCAAACATCAGGTATTAATATTCATTTAAAATGTTTGTATTTAAAAGCTGAAAAACATTTTTAAATGAATCTTAACCCATATGTTTCTCACTCCTGAACAGGCACGTTTCCTTCCTTCGTTTCTGCCTTTTAAAGTGCAGAGAACAAACGGAAAGCATACACCAGCATCAAATCAAAATGTAGTAGTGTACATTTGTACATTTTCAGTGTACCTGAAAAACCTGAAAAGGTGCATTGGGAGAACCTGAGAAAGTGCAGTGTAAAACCAACAACTGTAGAACTAGACAAGAGGAAGCTCACTCAACTATCTTCCTTCAATGACGTCTGTATGGCTTTTAGGTATGTAAACTGACCTTGACACAGTAAAACCAACAACTGTAGAACTTTACGAGAGGGAGGTCACTCAAACTCTCTGCCTTTGACCACGTCTGTTTGGCTTTTAGGCATGTAAGCTGACCTTGAGATTGTGGACCATTTTTTTGTTTACATCCTCCAGCTCTAGAAAGATCTTCTGAAAAACCTCAAAGGTATATTTCAGTTTCTTAGGGTAGCTTAGCTCCAAGGCATATATAAGGCCCATCAGGTAGGCACAAGCATGTGCAACATCGGAAATACCAAAAAGGACCTCTGCTGCCTCGATGGCTATTCCTGTTTGCTTGTCGAGACCTTCATTCCTGGCTTTGCTGACCACAAAGATGTTGAGGACAAATGTAGTCAGGGCCTCTTGGACAGCTGCAGTGTCGTCATCGAAAATCTGTAAAATATACCAGAAAGAATTAAATAGGGTATCTGCAGGTATCAGCAAATTGACTTAAATGCTTTTTAAGACCTTTTTAATACCATTTAAGACATTTTAATGTCAATCCGAGCATTAACTGGTCACACCATTAAGGTTACACAAAAGCATTATGTGAAAGCATAAACAGTGTTCATTGGTGAAAAGAAGTCCATCACTTCTGGGTTTTCTTACATTGAGGACAAAAGGGGACACAAAAAGGGTTGAGGAAGTGCTACTGATTGAATATTCTTCATTATACAATGCTGTTTAGCATGTATCCACTGATAGGGTAATCCCAGCTGAAGTTAAATTTACCCTCTTGAAACTTGATTAGCCCGACAGTAGTTACACTTACACTTCACTTTTTTGGTTTATTTCTGTTGAAAAAGAGGCAGCTAATTAATTGAAGGGAAGAGGGAATATTTTCGTCTCATGCACAGCTGCCACCTGCTGGTTATTTTGGTTGACCATTATACTGTTCTGTTTTGTGTTGTTGACAAACTGTTTTGTTCCATCTCAGGTCCAAACTGCCCCACCTTTCATTAAATAAATTTGAATGGTTGAAAAATTTCAGAAATTTGGGTCACGACTTGACATTAAGGAAAGAGGTGGGTCCTGAGGCTTGACCAGTTGAGAACCAAAGCTTTAAGACCTATCGTTGGAGAAATCATCTTTTCCTTTCTCAATTAAGCACTGCAGCTAAGTATACAAAGTAAGAATTTGCAAAGTGGAATTTTGCCAAAACA